>JAULKM010058141.1:0-12445 GCA_032355605.1 Rubia tinctorum
CTAGCAATCTTCCAACAAAAATATAACAAAAGAGATGTTAAATGCTTCGGAAAACACATGCATTTGACGTCTCATCAGCCAACTTGCATGTCCCGTGTCATTCTTCAAATTTTCTGGAACTTGCTCCTTTCTTCTCCGCAATTATCTACTACCAAGTTTTGTGTCGTGGCCTTCAATATTCTATCATCCTTGTGAGTGGACTTCTAAAAGCAGTCTGAAGTGCTTACGAGCAATCTACAAATGAAGCTCACAAAAAAGATCTAGATGCTCGTAAGGACCAAAATCCATTAGACCTAAAGTAGGCTACAAAATGAAGGATTTAGATACGACAATCGAAAACGGTAATCTAAACCCCTTACAATCTAAATATACCTAAATCTAACCATTTACCAACCAAAATAAATAAATAAAAAGATGTTAAATGCTTTGGAAAATACATTCATGTGACTTATCATCAAACCCCCACACTTAAACCTTTACTCGTCCTCGAGTAAACAAGAACAAGAAAATATTTAAGAATATAGTAACATGCAAATGTTTTCCCAAAACATCCATCAGTTTTATTCCTAAACTACCCTAACCCCCAAGACATAAGAATATCTCATACTCTCCTATCCCGAAAACTAAGATAATCCAAACAACCAACACACCATTCAAATGCGAGGTAAAAAAATGTATGTGTGAAACTAGTTTACTCTACCAAAGAAACTACAAAATAGACAAACTAAGAGAAGCATTGAATAAGTTCAATTTATCTCATTTTCTCTCATTTTTCCTCAAAGCCATCTCGGGTTTTCATCCTTGCTTCACACTTTTATTTCTTTTTCAAAGCTCATTCTCACATTTTTCTTTACTATTTGGCCTCTCATATTTGCATAGATTTTTTAGACTATCCGGGCCTTCCCATTTTTGCCTAGGTCACTTTCAGGTTTTTAACTAAACCAGGTATGTCTTTTTAAAATTTTTTATGTAGCACAAAATTCCCCATAGTAGGCTTCATACTACATGGTGAATAAGGAAAAACAAACAACACAGAGAAATTTTGCTAGAAATTTCTAAGTGCCTAACTACTCCCTCCCCACACGTAAACTATGCATTGTCCCCAATGCATCGTGAAAAGTATAGAAACCGAAAGTGGAGTAGAGAGAATGATAAGCACTTACTCTTGGGACACTGAAGGGCCTGCTCGCTTGTACCTCATCTCGTGCAATATCCTTCTATATTCTTGCCTTACAGGGTAATGAGGCCGTGAAAGACCTCTAGATTAGAGGCATGCATGCATGTATTCTATCTATCAATTGTTTCATGGCCTCTTCATATACCTCAGACCTCTCATTTGCAATGGAGAACTCTTCTCTCACCTCTCGCCTAATGGAGTCAAGCTTAGCTCCCCAAGTTCTCATGTTCCCATCCATAGAATTAAACCTCATCCCACCTACCGCATGACTCACTTCTTGCACTAGTTAGGTTGAACTCATAAGTTGTTCCCCCAAATGTGCGAAATTGATCAAAGAAGTCCGCAGGTAGGTTGGTTCGGGTAGGTTGCACTCTGGGGGGAGAGGGTTCAACTTCTTGTTCAATGTCCACATTCAGAGCTAATAAGGCATCATAGAATACCTTCGTGAACCTCAGACCGGGAGCTATGAAAAGCTCTTCCAAAGAGGTATCATGAGTGATGGTCGTGCAATCGGGTTGTGGAAGCACTGTGAAATTGCACATGGATAAGCCACCATATAGCTATACATACCGGTCTTCCATATTGGTGATGCCAATCATGGAAGTTTTCACTAACTTCTTCATGGTGTACTTAGTCCTCGAACGATCCAAGTTCGCCAAGGAAAGGCGGGGAGGTGCTTCATGTCCAAGATAATATGCAAAAAGGCCGACCATACCTCCCATCAGTATCTTCCCGGCTCTCTTCTTCCTCATGAACATGCACTCATCCAAAAACATTTCAATCATGTTGAGATAGATGTTTCCCTCCAGAGTCATAGCCCAAAGAATCTGCACCTCTTTGTTAGGGTAGTGAGAGATCTCTCCATGACATAGAACTCCCATGGACATAAGGCGTTGAGCATACCGCAAAGTCGGGTGGACTATTATAGTATTCCTATCCCCATGATTCCTATCCACGCCCGCCAAGTTCCTCCAAAAGCTACCGAAAGAGAACGGAAGACCTTGTCTATGTGTTTTTGGCACCTACTTCCCATACTTCCACCCAAATACTCTCGCAACCTCCCTATGGGTTATTGAGTACTCCTTGTCATCGAGGTGGAAGAAGATAGTTCTTCTCCTTTCCTTGCCCGTTGTTTGCTCCACGGTGGCGAAGAATTCCAAGGTCTAATGATTGTAAGTCTTGGCATAAATCTCTAGGAAATCCTCTAGGCCTATCCAACCTAACAAGTAGGTCATGGGTTGGTAAAGTCCTAGTGTTATGGCAAGATATAAACTCTTAAGCACAACAACAATCATTACTTAGAAAGAATCACGCTTGCAAAACATGCAACATTTAGCACTTCTTATAATCTTCCCCACATTTAGTTCAACATAAAGGCATACACATAACCCACATACACCCAAAAAACACCCAAAATTTTCAAATTTCAAGTTCGCTCCACACAACACAATCATGCTAATGAAAACATGTATACACAAAGTTTGAAGCATTACCCAAATTTGAAGACTAGGAGATGAAGATAACACAAGAGAAAACCAAAAGTGCTCTCCTTTGAGAGAATATGGCTAAATTCAAAAATATGCTCTTGTGAAATGAGAGTGAATGTTCAGAACTTATAGAGGTGAGTTAAGTACTATACATTTATGGGAGAATAAATGGTGAGATTAGGTTAGAAGATATAATGATGTTTTCCAAATGTGTTGTTTAGAAAACAGAGATAAAAAGATGTTAGTAATGGTTTGTGAAGAAATTTTTTTCGGGAGTTAAAGCTTCATCAATTCATGTTTAGAGGAGGTGTTATTTCTTGGTGTAGTACCACTGGCACTAACCAATTTGGGAAGAAGAAAACTTTAGGTCTGACGTGGAAAAAATGCTTATTTTGGCAAAGTTTTTATTTTTGCCAAAATTCTGCATTTTTTCCTGTCTGCAGTAATGTTTATCTGGAACGAGGCATGACACAGGTCGTGCCACATGAAGGCCTCGTGCCAGTTCTTCTTACACAAGTCGTATCATTTGGCACGGCTCGTGCCCCTAGACACTCCTGGGCAATCTTCAGTCCATTTTGCGACTTTTCACTCCAAATTCTAATTGCTCTTAACCAAAACCACAAGACTCAATCTATATAAATTCAATTGGAATTCCCTACAAAGCTCATTTACAACACAAAAAACAAACAAACAATTAACAACTAATAACATCAAAACAAAGAAAAGAACCATAATTTTATTGTCGTCCTCATAACTTATTCCTACTTTCAAAATTCAATTAATCAAACCTTAGCATTGGGTCTACAGAGTCACCATCCACGACTCTAACCATGATGACATCTTTGTGAAGAGGCCTCCAAAAAGAGCCATCCTTATCTTTAAGCTCCTTTCTCCTCGGGGATTCATGTTCAACCCTAGTTAATGTCGGAACTTTAGATGTCTCCTTGGGTTTGGGAGGAGGTCCAGGAGGTTTTAAATCATTCCCAAGCTCCACAAACCACTACATGTTATTGTTTAAAGACATGGAAAAGTAAGTCTCCATAGGAAAAGAAACACTAGAATCATGCAAGGCACTAGAGTGGTCAACATTTTCATTAAATTTAAGCTCTCAACATGTATTCCCCCATAAATCATGGAAGGACTCTCAACATTATCATTCATGAAACACTCTTAAATTTTATCAAACTCATCACAAATTCTTATATCATAGCATACAAGAGAAGAATTAGATGATCTATGATTATATTTGAAGATTTAAAAGCCAACTCTATCCATATCATTTTCTAGGGTTTAGGTTCCAAGGTGTCTATTTTGGTTCTCATTGTGTTTAGAAATGGTCTCCCCAACAACATTGGTGGTACACCTCCATCGTACAACATATTGAGGACATACAAGTCCATCTGAAAAACTAGCTTGCTTACCCTAACAATCACATCCATAACTAGACCCCTAGAACTAGCTAGAGAGTGATCGACCAATTGGAAAACTACCCTAGTCTCCCTAAGCTCTCCCAAATAAAGATTCTTATACAAGCTATAGGGAATGGCATTTACAGAGACTCCTAGATCAATCATAGCATCCTTGACTAGCTTAATATCTAAATAGATGGGGATGGAAAACATACCATAACATCACATTTTTTAGGTAGGCTTCTATGAGCTAATGTGGTAATTACCCATATTTTTACTTTCCCTACCATTTTTTATAGGCTTAGGCCTCTTCTTAATACATGAATTTTTGAGAAATTTGGCATAAGTTGTGATTAGATTAATTACATCTAAAAGCGAGATACTGACCTCACACCTCCTGAAGACTTGTTGAATTTTCTTCTCGTTGGATGCCACTTTTGCCTTTCCCTTCAAAGCATTTAGAAATGGAGGTCAAGGGTTGACTTCCTTCACCTTACTGGTAGAGGTCTCTTTTTCGAGCTCCTTCTCAATAAGTATATCTCTTTCTTTAAGTGTAGACTTGCCTTTCTCCACCAACTTATCACCTTCTTGCAATTTCTCCTTCTCTGCATTTTTCAATTCCTTCCCACTCCTCAACTTCAAAGCACTCACATTTCTCGGATTGGTCTTGAGTTAGGAAGATAAATTTCTAGAATCCCTTGCTTTGAGTTAGCTAACCAAGGTGGCCAATTTCCCCACTTGAACTTTGAAATTCTTTATGATCGAAAATGCCCTCATGTTCAACTCCTCAATTTTGTGCCTTGTATGCTCCGCAAATAGCTCTTTGCTCTTTGTCACTTGAATAATGGTCTCCACCACTTCATCTCTTTCTGACTTGTACCTAACCCCATGGTTTTTGGAAGGTCCCTCACCCCTTGGGTAAGGTTGCGATGGATCACCTCCTCGGTTGTAACCTTGTCCATCTCTATATCCACTTCCTTGCTCTTGTTTGTTGTCACATCAACAAAATTTGGGGTGATCATGGTATCGAGGGTTGAAGGAGTCGGCATAAGGGTCTTGACGGTTGTCTTCTCATTGGTTCCCAAAGAACCTTTGTTGTTGCCCCCTACCAAACTACCGATTTCCTACATTGTACTCCAAACCCTTTACCTCCTCAAATTCTTCTACCACTTGCAGACACATATTCATCGGATGACCTAAGCTACAAAATCCCCAAACCTTCACCTGATGAGCTCTCCTTTTCATAAACTCCTTCATCATAGAAGCAAGGGCTTAGAATGGCTCTTCTAACTTAGGAGAGTGAGTGGGTTACTCCAACGTCTTTTTCCTTGTTTGGGTTTTGAATTGGCGCATCCCATTGGCCATCTCTCCAAAAATATCCATAGTGTCTTTTGGGATCTTTTTGGAAATTGATCCATTGCACACAACGTTCACCATCCATATATCATCGTCACAGAGGCCCTTAAAGAAGTAGCAAACTAGATCCCCCTCTTTGAATGGATGGTATGATCAACTTGCTAACAACCTCTTGAAGCATTCTGAATAATCATAGAGGTACTCATTGGGAAACTGTGAGATGGTTAATAGCTCTACTTCTTTAACCTGTCAGACTTGGAAGTGGAAAAGTACTTCTCTAAAAATCAATGCTTCATGTCTATCCAAGAATACTGGAGGTAATACAACCAGTCCTTGGCCGCGTTTCGAAGTGAGAAATGAAAGGACCATAGGTTGTAGTCTTCCTCTGAGACTTTGGCGGTTTCATATTTGTGCAGTCCAAGTGAAAGTTAGACAAATGCTTATTAGGGTCCTCACGTGTCCATCCAATGGAATGTTGAAAGGTACTGAATTATACCACTGTTTAATTCACAGGTCACATTCTGTGGAAGGAGCGGGGAAACAATTCAGAGGGGTTGATTCTCTAAGTTAGGAGCTATTAACTCCCTCAATGTCCTGTTATCCTCTGCCATAATCTCTCTCTCTCTCTCTCTCTCCCTCTCTCAATATCTCTAACTCTACAGTTGGCCCTTCCAGAACTACCTCACTAACCCTTCTTCTCCTCCTTTGTCGTCTACCGGTGTTTTATGGTAAGTAGTGTAAGGCTCTTTGGTTAGTGGAGTGAGTATGTATCATATACTAGGAACAAGACAATACTAGTCCACAAATAAACACTAGAACAGTGTAATGAGCCTGGTTTAGTGGTAAGCCACACTCTCAATAACTGAGAGGTCACAGGTTCAAAACACACCCTATCAAGAATTGTGAATATTAGAGGAATTTCTTGATGAGGTTTACCCAGTGTTGTGGGATCTTGTCGGTGGTCTCCATTGTGGTTTCTCAACCTGTAGGTGGTCGATGACAGTGAGATCATGGTGGTTTCGATTTTGGTGGCAGCGGTTCGTTGGTGGTGCAGCGTTTGGGTGTTCTCAGGAGGGCATCCCTAGCTATCAAATGGATGAAGTTTCATGCTCCACTGAGTTTCAACATATTCAATGGTGGGGTCTCCTAGTTAGGTCCTAGATTAGGATGTTAATATGTAATTTGGTTGCTTGTATGTAACATTAAAAAAATACTAGCACATAAAAGCTAGGAGAAAAAAGAAAATTTATCAAAGAGATCTACACCACCAACAAAAACTGCAAAAAAAAAGAGCGCAAACTACTTCTACCAGCTAGTTATGTAAGCTAACAATAAAATTAAAACTAGTATCCCCGGCAGTAGCGCCAAAATTTAACCCTACCCAATGGGGTCATTTAATTCCCATGGGATGTGTTCAAAGATAGAATTTTGATGAGACTCTAGAAGCATGTTTTTCCTAATGCTTATAGCATATCTTTTGTTAGCTTTTGTATGGTAGATTGCTAGATTTAAGTGAGTTTACATTACAAAGGGTTTATTTGGCCATTGATGGTTTCTTATCTAAATCCCTCATTTTGTAGCTTATTTAGATCTAATGGATTCTATGTCCCTATGAGTGTCTAGATCCATTTTGTGAGCTTTCATTTGTAGATTACTCATAAGAACTTCGGATTGTAGAAGGCCATTTGCAAGAATGGTAGTAGATAGTAGACGGTCATAAGAAATGATGGTAGTAGACAGAAGGCCACGAGCTAAAAACGTAGTAGTAGATGGATTCGCTAAAGAAAAGGAGTCGAAGTCCAGAAGAAAGTGAAGACTGGCATTACTCGTTTACATTTACATGGCCTATGCCAAATCATTAGCGGATGCGACTATGTCCTGACATGGGCCGTGTGTTTTTGCACGACCCGTGCATCCACAAGTTGAAGAACCGGGCATCCAGATCGAGCCCTATGATTTATTTGGCGATTGTGCACTCAGAAGCCGAAGACGATGACTCCAGACATTGGCTCCCATTCTTTCGCATAGGCCATGCCACTTAGACCGCCAGAAGTGCTCTTCACTTTGCAGCTCGTGTGCCATTGCATTGTCCGTGCTCTCAAATTGGCTGAGAGACACCTCCAGTCCTGGACCCACGTACTTTTGCATGGGCCACGTAGCACAGGCCATGCGTTATTGCATAGCTTGTGCCGATGTGACTGCTAGGGTTTCTACTTTGTTTTGGGCTTTTATATGGTTCATTTCCACCTACTATAAGTAGCCACTATTCTACCTGGGTTTAAAACCACTTTTTATTATTGTAATTTTAATTCTTGGATCTAAGAGTAGGTAGAGATGGAAGAAGGCTATCTCCGCTCTTCTCATTTATTATTCCTAGTTTTTACCTATGACATTGAATCCAATAATTTTATTGGATTTAATGTCCTTAGAGTAGTTTAATTTCTTGGGTAAATTTTGTATTCTTGAATGGATGTTAACTTTGTGAGTTTCTTAGATTTCCCTATCTTTATGTCTTATGAATATTCGTGCTAGGCTTTATTTCTATCTTGGAGTGTTAGATTAGGGCTATTGCAGGTTTGAGAGTACCGGGGAGATGAGCGCATCCATGCTACCTTGAGAGTACCATCCCGATCGTTAGACTTTAATTATAATTGGCTAGTTGTGTAAGTGATTGCATGTTATGGGGGCTAGAATACTCCTTTACGAGGGAAAACCCTTGGCTTACCCCGATAGATGAGCGAGATAGTTTGTAGCAACTATTGTTGTGGAGTAGCGACTAGATTCGTGTCAACCCTAGAGTTATCACGAGATGCCAACTCCCTTTCCTATTTAGGCCTAGGGATTGGTGTCCATAGTGGAGCACCCGAGACGTATTTTCCTCACTCTCATATTTAACGCTAGCTATCTGCACAAATCATTGCTTCTTTGAGCGAGGGGGTCGTTAGCATTAGGAGTGAAATTTATGGGGAAGGAATTGTGGTATCGAAAAGTACAATCGAAGCGCCTTCCCTAATTACGGAGTCGATGTGTTAGCTTCATAAAGTAGGCGATGAACCTTTGTGTGAAAGGAATGCCTAGCTACCTCCACACTATGTGACATAGGTATATGATAGGTTTATATATCTTGCATGAGATAGAATCTAGGATCAAAGTAACTCATTGTTAATGTTACTTAAATATTCCCAAGGCTAGTTTATAATAGTTTAATCTCTCATATTTCCATGATCAGTAGTTGTTAGATAAAACCCCCAAACTTTATGTTTCTAACACTAGCTATTCCCGTCACATAATCAGAGTGACTCCCGATTGTGAGTTGTGTCTTGTTAACTCTCTAATTCTAGTGTCTCAGTAGACGACCCCATACTTACCACTAGCTACTCTCTAGTAGTTGCTAGTGAGCATGAGAGCAACTTTATAAATTCTTAACTTTGCATCATGGGTTTCGCGGGTTAATTTTCCCAAAAGATAACAATCTCGAGGAGTGCAGATCAAATTTTTGCACCACTGCCGGGGGTATCGGTTTAAATTTTATTGTCAGCTTGCAGGACTAGTTGGTAGTAGTAGTTAGCATTTTCTTTTTGTAGATTTTATTGATAACTGTGTTGAGCTGTTCAATAGTTATTCTTGTTACTCCTAATTTGTTTTTCTAGTGTTCTCTGTTGGATTGGTAGTGTTTTGCTTCTTATTTATGGTATACACCTATACCACGAAGTTAAGAGCTTTACACTATCTACCAGAAAATGCAGGTGGCCAAAGAAAGAGAAGAAGGAGAGCTAGAGAAAAATTTCTACAGGGACCAACAGTTTGTGTAGAGGTAGAGAGAAGTACTATGGCTCAAGACAACATGATTCTAAGTGAGTTGATGGCTCCAAATTTGGAGAATCAACCCCCTCTACATTGTCCCACCTTTTCCACAAATTTTTACATGTGAGCTAAAGAGTGGGATGATACAATGCTTGACTACCTTTCATTGGATGACCGGGGAGGATCCAACAAGCACCTATCGGAGTTATATTTGGTTTTCACCAACATAAAGCCATCGGGGGTGTCCGAGGGGAATTATGGCCTGATATTATTTCCTTCTCGCTCCGAGATGCAGCTAAGGATTAACTGTACTACCTCCCACCAAGCTGTATCACCTTATGGATGGATATGAAGTATAGGTTCCTCGAGAAGTATTTCCACACTTCAAAGTCTATTGGATTGAAGAAACAATTTTCCAACATCTCGTAGCTCCCAAATGAATCTCTGGATGAATATTTTGAGCAATTTAAGTGTTTGTTGGCAAGCTGGCCTATCATCCATTCAAAGAGGGGATCCTGTGTGCTATTTTCTTGAGGTTTTGTATGATGAGAATATTCAGATGGTAAATGTCGCGTGCAATGAATCAATAGAGAGCAAGAGCCCCAAGGACGCGATGACCTTATTTGAGGAAATAGCAAATGGTACACGACAGTTTGGGACCCGGTCTCTAGTGAAGACTTTGGAAGAACCCACTCACTCTCCTAAGCTTGAAGAGCAAGTCGAAGCTCTTGCATCAATGATAAAATAATTCAAGAAGGGGAGGACTCACAGAGTGATAGTTAGCGGGATTCATAGTTTGAACCATCCGACCGATACATGCCCATAAGTTGTGGAGGACTTTAAGGAGGTGAAGGTACTAGAATTTAATGGAGGGAATAGACAGTTTGGTAGGGGGTAGAAACAAGGTTTCTGAGGAAACCAAGGTGGAGATCACCAAGACCCGTATGTAAATTCGTTCAATCCCCGATATCACGACCACCCACTTTTCGATGATGTGATGAAAACCAAGGGTACAATCGAGGGAGAGTTCCACTCCAACCTTACCCAAGGGGTGAAGGGTCTTTAACCACTAATGACCCTCTCTACAAGTTGGATCGGGAAGAGATATTAGAGGTGATTCTGCAATTGACCAAGAAAAATGACATAGTCACGGAGCGCATAAGAAGGGATATTGAAGAGTTGGGCACGGGGGCTTTCTCGAGCATCAAGAATCTTGAGATATAAGTTGGGTAATTGGCTACCTTGGTTTACCGATTCGAGGCAAGGTATTTTGGCAAGTTACCTTCCCAACCCATAGTCAATCCACGAAATATGAGCGCTCTAAAATTGAGAAGTGGGAAGGAGGTGTGAGAATCAAGGAATGAGACCTTGCAAGAGGATGAAAAGAGCTTGAAGAGTAACAAGGCCACATTTTAAGAGGAATAAGTAGTCATTGAGGAGGAGGCCACACAAGAGTTTCCTACAACCGAGGCGAAGGTTAACCCTACGCTGTCATTCCTGAGTGATTTAAGGGGAATGCCAAAGATGGCATCCAATGAAGAACAAATTTGCCAAATCTTAAAAAAGTTTGAGGTTAGTATTCCACTCTCAGAGATAATCTAGAAAATTCCTTCATATACTTAATATTTAAAGAATGATTGCACTAGGAGAAAGCCCGGGCCTATTAGAAAATAGGAAAATTAAAGTTAGGAGGAGTCGCCGCTTTGACCCATAGAAACATTCTAAAAAGTGCGAGGACCCCGACATGTTTTCAATTCCTATTTATCTAGGTGGTAAATTTATTAAGGATGCTATGATTGATCTTGGAGCTTCCATTATTGTTATCCCATATAGCCTATTTGAAACTCTTGACTTAGGTGAGATTAGGGATACCATTGCACGACAAAGAGTTTAAATAACCATTATTGGTTTTCTCGTCTCAGTCCCGAGTTTTATAGACTTAATTGAAGATAATGGACAACTTGTATTCACGGTCACCTAGATAATACTTTTTGATCTCATTAGTTGGTTGCTCGTGAGTACTATTTATCATCTTTTGGTAGAAGGCCATCTGCGAGAGTGGTAGAAGATTTTTGAAGGCCATTCACAAGAATGGTAAAAGATATCAAAGGCCATTTACAAGGATGGTAGTAGATTGAAAGCCACATACTCCAAAGCGTGGTAGTAGATGGAGTTGAGCCCAGAATAGGTGGATTAGATGTTCAAGAAGGCCAAAACAGAAGTGGAGGGAGTGCTGTCCGAGATTACATGGAGTTCGAGGAACGATCCGAGAAGAATCGTCCCTTGAAGGTGGCACGATTGGCCTTTTCTTATCAAGCAAAATAAAATTGATTGAAAGAACTCTCAATTTGGAGCATCAGTTCTTCCTTAGTGGAGCAAACAAATCAAACGGCCGGACCAGCCAAGGTTAGTACGAGGGCCAGCACGAGACTAGCCCTACCGAAATGAATAGGGGCTTAACACGGCTGTGCTAGCGCTCAGCATGGCCCGTACCAAGTAACACAGGCCGCGCCAAAGGCCTCTGCACGGATCATGCTCACCTCAGCTTCCTGTGCCCTTGTCTTCGTTCCACTCCAAAAATTCGACTAAGTATGGGCGTGGACTGTTCCGTTTCACATGGTTCACATCGTTTTACCTCACCAATCCCAGGACCAGCCCACAGGGTTTGAAGAATGACATGTCTCGTGTGAAGATACTTAAAAAAATGAGGTTCTGGTCAACGGGCCACACCTAACGACACGGGGTGCGCATCAGAAAATAAAAATGGAGTTTCAGCCGATGGCTCACACCGGTTGACACGTATAGTGCCAGTAAGAGGCATACAATATGTGCTATGACCGACGCACTACGCCTGCACAAGGCTATATGCCATGCTATAACTGATGGTCTGCACCCACACGAGGGCTTGCACGGACCGTCCCCCGTGCCGTTTGCAGGAGCTAGGGATTTTGGCCATTTTTTGGCCTTTTTCAAGGCCCAATTCCCTTCTACTATACATGTGGACCTTTTTCTACTAGGGTTTAAGTTTATCTCCAGTTTTCATCCTCTAGAGTAGGTTATTTTCTTTTGCCCAAAAGTGTTATATCCAATGTAATACTCGGGTTCATTGCTTGGGAATAGGGAATTAACTTAGGAATTATATTTTTATTCATGCATTAATGTTTATTTTGTGAGATTTCCTAGATTAACCTATTTCTATGTGATTTGTGATA
>JAULKM010058152.1:0-12445 GCA_032355605.1 Rubia tinctorum
TATGAACCGGGTTATAAAATTTATAACTACTACACGTTGCATAATAAAACTTTAATATTGCAACAAAAACGTTTTACCTTTTATTATTATAATTAACTCCTGTCTTTCCATAAGCATATGGAAAGACCGTCTTTCCCAAGATTTTGCCTTATTTAGTTACATCATTTATTTACTATCTTACTTCATTCGTTTCAAAATATTAAGAAATGGTGTAACATTATCCCAACAAATTGCATATAGCCAAATTTCAGAATTTGAGGAATTGCTCATCAGAATATTATTATGTTACTTCATGTGTTTATATCGTTACATCAAGTGTTCATCATATTATCTCATATTTTCCATAATATTATAAAACACCTTCATTTTCCCAAAAAATGCATATAGCCAAATTTTAAACTTAGGGTAATTGTCCATCAGAATATTATCACGTTAATTCATGTGTTTATGCAGTTATATCTAGTGTTCACCATATTACCTCATATTTTCCAGCAAATTAAAAAGTACATACATTTTCCCAGAAAATTGCATATAGTCAAATTTCAGACTTTGGGGGAATTGTCCATCACAATACTATCACGTTATTTGACATGTTTAATCAGTTACATTCAATGTTCATCATATCACTTCATATGTTTAAACAAATTAAAAAAAATCCTCATTTTCTGAACAAATTGCATATAGTCAAATTTCAGATCTTTGGAAACTGTCCATCAAAATAATATCACGTTATTTCACGTGTTCATGCAGTTACATCCACTGTTCATCATATCACTTCATACGTTTCAGCAATTTTTTTAAAAAACCTACATTTTCTCAACAAATTGCATATAGTCAAATTTCAAACCTTTGGAAACTGCCCATCAGAATAATATCACTTTACTTCATTTGTTCATATAGTTACATCCATTGTTCATCATATTACTTCATACGTTTCACCAAATTAAAAAACACCTACATTTTCTCAACAAATTGCATATAGTTAAATTTCAGATCTTTGGAAATTGTCCATCAGAATAATATTACATTATTTCATGTATTCATGTAGTTACATCCAGTGTTCATTATACTATTTCATACGTTTTAGCAAATTTAAAAACATCTACATTTTCATCACATCATGCATATTGAAAAAATTTAGATCTGGCAAAAAAAATCATAGTATAAAAGGTTAATGCATGTGTTCATGCTATTATTTCATGCATTTAATTGTATATACTAAATTCAAATCAAACCTGGATGTAAACTTGTTGAATTTTTTGATTCAACATATTTGTTGCTTTCTTCCTCATACAAAATAATTTATTAGCCTTGAATTGATTCGTTTTCCATAGTTTATAATGACAACACCTTAGATGGTAGATTTCAACCATTAAAACTAAAATTTTAAACTGTAAAACTAATATCTTAGATCGTAGATTTCATATAATTTAGATTTCAACTATAAAACTAAGATTTTTAGCTGTAAATTTCATATTACCTCGATTATTTTTCTTTCGCAGGTCTTAGAAGACTTAAAATATGTTTTTCTTCGATATTTCCGTCGCTAAGTTCTGCCAAATTCTGACACAAAATCTGATTTCGTCAGATTTGCAAAAAATTGCAGATTTTGATTTCAGAGCTTGATCGTGAGATTGAACTGGAGATTTGCAGAGATTTGATAGGTGATTTCAGAGCTTGAATCCGGTGTTCAGTAGCATGAATTTAGTATGAGTTTGAAGAGGAATGAAATACCTTGAATTTTGGGAGGAAAAGATCTAACAATTATTTGGGAGGAGAGAGAAAATCGGGTTGTCCCATTTTCTTATAACCCAATTTTTGACCAATTTTCAGCCAATTTTATGTTTTGCAATCAGGTCCTATTTTTCAGCTCTCTTCCTATTTATTGCAGGTTCATCCCTGATCTCACCATTTACTATGGTGAGACGGTCTCACAAGAGTTTTTTTCTAAACTGAATTAGTGTTGAACAATATTGTTCAGACAAATCAACTTATATCCACCAGTTTAAATCATAGAACTCATCTAACTCGCAAATTCAAAAATATATTCACTTTAAATTATTATCAAATAGCCGTCTCCTATGACCCAAAAATTACACGACTACAATTAATGTTGATGATCGTTATCTCGCCAATTAAATTTTGATTCAAATTACCACACTACTTAAAACTTGATTAGAATTGCAACCCTACTCAAAACGAGCACAAAATATTGTTTTAGACAGTCTAAACTTTAGATCGGAGTTTATTGTGCAATTATTGTAAATTTCATTTTGACATGGATTATTTCCAAAATATGCTAATAAATCTAGTGACCTATTGAGCAATTATCAAAAAATATATAAATACTAAAATCTTTCAGGTTTTCATTTATTTTCCGCCGTCTTCATCCTCTGATCTCAACCCGGAAACCATCAGTAACTACCACCTCTCCGCCGCTAAGTGCCACCGCTCCACCGTGAAGTTTCACTCTGGTGGCATTGTACCGATTGAATTCGCCTCCAGCGTTGCACCGATCGAATTTGTCTCTGGTGATGGTGAGGCAATTCGTGTCCGTTTGCGATGTCCAGCAGAGGAGGAGGACGTTGTGCGGCGGAGCTAGTCAGCGGGAAACGAAGATACCGGAGGTCCGATCCATCGATGCATCCTCGATCGAGCAGTACATCGGCGAAACATGAATATACAGGCGGCAGCGACGAAGGAGCACGAATTTACAGACGGTGGAAGAGCTTCTCTGGTTGTTGTGCCGCCGCGCCTGAAGTGCATCAGCACTGTTGCAGGAGAACGCTCTGGCGCGGGAACTCCACACGTCGCCACCGCAGAGATGAACTTCGGCGAATTTGGATGTCATGACTTTGACTCTGGTCGACGAGCGCAACGCCGCTGCTACGCCCGCTTTCATCGAGACCGTCGTGATGAACTCATAGGGCGGCTCCGGCGACGGTCTTCTGAGAGGTGAGTGTGTGTTTGATGTGCCTTCTTTCCTGGGTGCGATGTGTGATGTTAATGTGTGTTTGATGTGTTGAGTGTGTTTGTGATGTGAGGATGTTGTTGTTGATGATGTTTTATTTTTTTTCACTGAGGTATAATGTTATGTGACTGAATGTTCAATCCGTAATAGTTCTTTGGTGTAGTGGTTAGAAGCTTAAACTTGGAGGCTGGAGACCTGACTTCAAAACCTGTTAGAAGCCTTTATCTTTTAAAGAGTATATATTTTTGAGGCATATGTTGAGATTTAATATTATTTGACTGAGTATATACTCAATAACATTCTTTGGTGTAGTGATTATTTCACTAGACTTTGAGGTTAGTGACCCAGGTTCAAATCTTATTAGGTTCTTTTTTTAAAAGAATTTTTATTCATGATGACTGCAACTTTTTGTTGATGTTTTAAACTTTTTTTCTCTTACGTTGATATTTTTCATTTTTCGTGAGAGGTTAAATTGACATGAGTTTAGGTTTTTTTGATATTTTTTGGTGACATGGATTGATATTGTAGTTTTTTTTAAAAAAAAATCTCAATTTGATGTTTCTCATTTTTAATTTTTTTTTTCAGATTACAGATGACGGGAAAATGATGGGAAAAAATTGGACAAAATCCCCTATAAAAATATTAGTGACAGGTCTCTGTAAATTTATTAGAGATATGTCCATGTAAAATTATTAGAGATAGGTCAATGGAGCTAGAATATAACTAGAATTGTATAAATGCTTTTGCCAAAATTTTAGACTGCCTCATAGGAGATCATCTCAAAAATGAGAAGTAATTTAATAAAATAATATAAAAAATAAGAGTCGGTCTCCTTAGGCTCCATAAACTTATGAAAAATTCACTGTATTTTTAATTTATACATCCCATTTATTAAATTACATACTAAATTTAAAAATAATATTTTTATTTTATATATATTCATATTTTTTATGTTTAAATATATATTTTAATTTATTTTAATTTTAAAAAATAATATTTAAATTTTATACGTGACTTTATGAGGAAATAAATAATCGGCGTACAATTGAGTTTAGCATGACTTGTTAAAAAAGTCAAAAAACAAAAAAAATAAAGCTGCGATCTTTTTTTATTTATTTTAAACTAATCATGGTAACTGCCACGGCGCCACTACCATAAAAATAAGCCAACAAAGTTCGCCCACGTCTTTCTTGTACAAAATTCAAATCTCAAAAGGAAGAGGCAACGTTTTGGATTCTGATTCTTGTTCTCCATTCCACCTTAGAGACAGGGATCTATCCCTTGTTGTTGGAGGGATAGCCGATTGATTCTTTGATTTTTGGGAATGGTGAAGAAGAGTGATGAGAAAGAGGCCGGGGTGATTGACGGCATGCCGGTGTTTGCCCGGGAGTTTATTGCCGGCGGTATCGCCGGAGGCGTTGCCAAGAGTGCCGTTGCCCCTCTTGAACGTATCAAGATCTTGTTTCAAGTACTCTTTCGATGCATGCGCTTGTTGCAAAAAAATTGGGAGCTTTAGTTTTCATAGTACTCAGATGTTTCTCAGAATGTTTTTTCTGTGGTTTCGACCTTCAATTGATGGTTTTTGGAGTTTGATTTGATCATGTTAAAATATAGTATGTTTAAAATAAAAACTGAAAAAGGAGAGAGGTGAATTTTACCGTTTTACATGGTGTACTAAACTTGGGAAGGGAAGATATTGGCTGATGTTGCGGTTTGTTTTATCCTAGACCAGACAAGCTGAATATCGGAGAATAGGGCTGTTCGGATCGTTTTCTAAGATATCGAAAACAGAAGGTCTGTCGAGGTTTTACAGGTGAAACTCTATTCCCCATCATTTAGAGAGCTTGCTTGGAAGGGGGCCGATGGTATGGATTTGGATGTGGGATAGATTTTTGTTTTAATGTTGGATAATGCGTCCTCAGCCGGCACAAAATTTTTGCTGTTTTCGTTCCGGGAGAAAATGTTTTAATGTGAGGGGAAAAAGAAAATGGGAGAGGACGCATTATCAGGGTTGCGGAGTAAGGTATGCCGTAGAAAGATTTGGTGAAGAGGTGTGGTGCGTTGGCCCGGCAGCTGATGGTCTTTCGTACGTTGGACCTGCATGTGATGGCCCGACGTGGGGGGAACCAATCTCAGCAGCAGGTCCTATTGGGCGACGTCTGCGACCACCTTGTCTGCCCGGAGGAGCTGGACGTTGGCTTCTAATTTCATTGTACCTCACACCAGGTGGAGGTCTCTCAGCCGACATATGTGGCTCATAGTATCGTATTCTGGATGGCTCATGCGCGCATGTCAGGGCATCTATGACATCTTCTAGGGTGTCCCTGATAATGTCGGCGTAAGGGGGGGGGGCATGCGTCCAAATTGATTTCATGCCTTAGTCGCACCCTGGATAGAACCTGCATCTGCAACAATTAGATATGAAGGTTAGATTCAAAGAATGGGGTGAATTGTAAGTATGTTTGAATTGTTGTTGGACAACAGGAATGAATACCATATACTCCAAGGTGGCTCCATCTCCCTGAAACCCTTCAGTAACCGCCTGCCTCCTTCCTAGTCGGTCAATCATCGTCACTGTGTGACGGAGGTACCACTCCATGTATTCTGGGTCCGGTGTATATGGATTTGCAAGTCCTAGGATAGGGGCGACGAAGTTTTCCCGCTGCTCCCATGCTTGAACATGTGTGCTAAGAATTATTCGCTAGTCCGCATTCGGCCTCCCCCGACGATCTCTTGTATGTAGTTGCTTTTGGACCTCTTTGGACACTAACTGCACCGGTATAGGTTGGAAGAAGCCGAACTGCCGGAGCACGTGGTGAACATGGTGACCCTCGACCACGTGCCAGGAGATGAGGTTGATAGTCAGCAACCAGTTCTTCCTACCGGAGGTACAATACGGTGGTAGATGCTGAAGGAGATGCTCTGAGTATGGCTTCCAGATGAACTGAAAGAAGGGGACAAGTTGTAAATGATTTGTTAATGGATAAATTTTGAAGCCGAAATTTGTCGAATCACTGCTATACCTGACGGTCGTCGAGACTTGTTAGTTGATCACGGTACACGCTGAGCACATGCATTGGTGCTATCGACAAATCAAATCGGCCTCTCCACTTGCGTAGAATATGGTGAAGAACATTACGTATCGGCAGTTTGGTCAAGGTTGCGAAGAACCTTACGTATCTGCACTTTATACTAACCTGGACCCAATCGCCCTCATGTTGTTGGTCATCGGTAGTCGTCCGGCAGGACGGATGGTTGGTATTCTCTCCCACGCCCACAACTGGAAAATAAGTCAAGTTAGGAAAATATAGTGACAGCGGTAACTCAGATAGGCATGGTAATCCAGGAAAATAGTGCAATATAAAGCTTACCTGTAGGAGGATAAGTGGTCCGGATATGGATTTCGTTGGGGGGAATTGTAGCATCACATAAAATCCTGTACAAGTGTGCCAAAATTGCAGTCAGCCTTTGCGCAAACATTTCCACTGTTCGTTCGAAGGTTGCATTTATACAAGCAGTTATCGGTAGATGTCTTGCTCGCCTCAGGCAATTGTTGAAACTCTCAGACATGTTGGTTGTAAGAATAACCCACCTATGGTTGCCATCGAATGCGAGACACCACTTACTCCTATCATGTGCTTTCAACCATGTCCATGCAGCGGGTTCTACCTCCTTCAACTCCTCCTTGAACTCTTGCCACTTCCGTTCATGTCTGGCACTACCAAGCTGCCACACTAGGGTCTTCAAGTTGGCATTTTAAACTTCCCTTCCGCACTAAGGAAATTGGATTAAAAATGCCTCAAACAGAACCTATGGTTTTCGGCAGGTTCCATCCACCCCTCCGTGTTTGCCATCGCGTTCAAGATCCCAGAATGCCGGTCAGATATTAAACACATGGCCCTCGGGTCAGCACCTACCACATGTTGGCGCAACTTGGCCATGAACCACTGCTAGCTCTCATTTGTCTCAGCATCTACAATAGCATAAGCGATGGGCAGCACATAATCATTTGCGTCATGCGTAAAAGCGACCAGCATTGTCGAAATGTACGCCCCCCTCAGGAAAGTACCATCGACGCTGATAACTGGCCTGCACCGGCGAAAGGCTTCGATAGCCTGACCAAATGCCCAAAAAATGAACTTGAACTTCCTGCACCAGTGGCCGTGAACTCTATCCGATACGTCAGCCCAATCAACAACTGTGGTCGGATTAGCTCTGACCAGTTCAGCCATGAACGTGGGCAACCTCTCGAAGGAATCCTCCAAAGTTCCGAAAGCCAAATCTATAGCCTTTTGCCGGCCGTACCAAGCCTTCTTGTACGAAATGGTCACTTTCAACTCCTTCCTCATGTGCTCCATAACATCTTTGACTGTAAACGAGGGGTTGGTTTCAATCTGATACTGAATGGATCGAGCGACCATCAACGAAGTCAAATTAGAGTTACCGTCCGATAGGCCAGCGCCAATGCAAGAGTGACCGGTGGTCCATTTGGTTATCTCCCACAACCCGTGGGAAGACTTCATACTAGCTCTGAAAATCCACGAGCAACTTCCACTCCCTTCGAAAAATTCCTTACATTTTGCGTACCATGTACGCGACTTGCTCTCCATAACTCGGTGTTCCCTGTTCATCTTTGAACTCCACCGAGATATTGCCTCCACCAATTCCGGTTTACTCCAGAACCTTATCCCCAATTCAACCTCTCCCGTCCCTTGAACATAATTTGGAAGTACTCTGCCTTAATCAATCGGGTCATACCCATCTTCATCAGGCCCACCGTAATCCCTGAAAAAGGCCTGCGTACTAGGATTCCATATTTGATGGAATGTCGTGGGACCATTGTTCCATGACTCCAGTGCGCGATCATCATCCCTTGGATTTAAATCACTTGACAGGGAATGCTCTCCTTCACTGTCTGCTTCCACATCGCCAGCTTCACCGTCCACTTCAACAACATCAATGCAGCCCCCCACGAGGTCACCGCCGCCACTACCGGATCCATGGTCACCAACTTCACCGACGTAATCGTCATCAAAGTCATTGAAATGTTCAATATAATGGCCATGTGGACCAGCCCTCGTGGATGGTTGAGACCTGCCTAGCTTAACATACGTTATAGGTTGACTCAACTCACCAACATCATCACATTCTCCAAAACCATGGAAATATTGTGAAGTTAGGCACGGCGGGCAGGTTCCTGAGGTATCGTTCTCAAAATTTCTCAACAACGCCATGAATGGGCCCGACCCAACAACATCTGGACGTTCCAGGTGGGACTCAATCCTCTCCAACTGAATGTAAAGGTTAGCCGCAGACAAGTCCATTCCAGCAAGAGTGTCAAAGAAAGTGTCTGTTGACTGATCGTCCTCTACTTCATAAAATCGATAATAGATGCAGGAACCAATCATGTAAGGACAACGAAAAAATATTCTCACAACATATCCAGCACATTGTATGCAAAGCCGTCTCGAAATTAATTCAACTAACTGTGAGTGGCTCAACCGCCGCTTCACAGCAACATGTTTCTCAGCTATAGGCGGATCGTAGTACACACCCACATTCACATCATACTTAATAACACCATCTATATACAAGTACAACAACAAATTCATCATAAAACTGCAAGACAATTGCACACATACAACAAATAATTATTGTTGCCAACGAAAATGATCCCCTAAACATCCTAGCTTATGATTCACTGACACCCCCTAACGGAGATCATAACAAAACGGAATTTTAACAAGCGGGTCCTCGACCTAATTACAAATACATGCACAACTTACGGATACATAACATAAAAACATATTCCGTCTTACCAAAATTAATTATACATCGACAATATCAAATCTCTTTAAAAAATGGTACCTCACACAAACCATTCTTGGTACAATTGTGTGAGTACGAGAGAATTCCGTGCTGCATCACCGAAAATGTTCCTACACTAGAAGCAATCATAAAATCATCAAGACTTATGTTGTGACCGTATCCAAATTCATATAATTTCCAGTATAAAAACCACAATATTTTGAATACTTTTCCCTCATACCGGGAATCTGTTCTCCTTCGACATTTCTTACTACATCCTAGTGTACCTAAAAAATATAATTTTTCACGTGCAACGGTGCCATCCCGCAACTATATCATAGAATATTTACAATGTAATTCACAAATTTCTCCTGCACCCTTCCCGACCTACAAACAATACTAACTTTAAAAATTGTCGCATTTCACAAACCCGAACAAAATATATACTTTTTCGTTTGTATACAAAATAGTTTTTTTAAAATAAACAATTTATCATGTTTTTCATACCATAAATACAAGACAGAAATACCCAGTGCATTTCATAACAAAAATACAGAATATTTCAAAAATTCATCCGGATAAAATTTCTCCGTTCGTACAATGAAATATATTTTAAAAAATTCCAAAATTTATTTCCGGCGGGATTCAGCCTCACCAAATTCTGGTACGGTGGCGCATGTGCCACACGTGCCGGTTCAAGAGTGGCGCGTCACCCCCACACGCGTCACCGGTGGCGCGTACCTCCAACTTTCCAGGCTCCAAGCAGCAATTCTTCCACGACGAAGTTGAGGGACTCGAGGCCTACTGCCACGGGGACAAACAAAACACAAGCAAATGAGACTTTATGCCTAGCCAAGCAAAAAATTAAACCCTTCAAAATGGAGTCCAAGAAATGCTTACGGGATTTCAGAGCTAACCGTGAGGGTGCAGCTCCAGCTTCGACGACTTCTGACAATGGCAGAACGAGAAGAGATACGCGCTGCGGCTAAATGAAAACAGGAGAAAGGAGAAGAAAGGCAAGGCAGGAAAAAAGATGAAGGAAAGCTGAGGGAAAGGAATCGTTCTTAAAAAGCTGGGAAAAGGAAGAGGACACATTTCATGAATGCGTCCTCAGAGAGAATATATTCTCTCCAACTTCAAACCAGCAGCTAAAAAACAAATGACCATGCGGAGAAGACGCATTCATGAAATGCGTCTTCCACTTTTTACAAATTACAAAACACATGCAAGCTGGAAACCGAAAATGAGGATAAAAAAAATGATGCATGTTAAAAATCAGGGAAATAAGAAAAATGATGATGACCCTATATGTATCCACATTAAGTTACAGTTGCACCATTATAGTCTTTTTCTCTATTACATATGAAACTACGCATACATCATAGAACATATATAGAGTGCATCTTATAAGAATAGAAAGCAAATGGCAGCCTGTGCACTATTGACATAGGTTGTGCAACAACACAGGTATAGACATAGGCTCCTATTTATACTTTGTGGGAATTGGGCCTTTAAAAAATACAAAAATGACCAAAAACCCTAGCAGGCGTCAGTATATAGGTTGCACTTCTTTAATGTGTTGCCCCCATGACTATCTAATCTGTGAGACTCATGAGGGGGTGTTCGAAAGCCACCAGGGAGCTCGGTCGATAGCTTAAAAACTCTTTCTTGTAGGTTATTACTGGCCCAAGATGTTTGATTGTGTTCACAAGCACATCCAAGCCTGCCATCAGTGCCAGAGGCATACACCAATCACTCATGTTCCCCAACAAGAAATGATGAACATCAATAGCTCTTCGAAATTTGATAAATGAGAAATCGACCAGGTAGGCCGCTTCCCAGAAGCCCAAGCCACTTTCGATACCTGATTATGGCTGTAAACTACTTCACAAAGTAGGTCGAGGATGAAGCAATAACCAGCATAAAAGGGAAGGCTGTGATTGGTTTTTGCTGGAAGAACATAATCTGTCGCTTTGAAATCCCTCGAACCATTATAACCTATAATGGTACCAAGTTTGTTAGTGACCCATTCAAAATTTGGTGTAAGGAATACAAGGTTCGCCAGAAGGTTACCAGCGTATACCATCCCCAAGCCAATGGGCAGGTGGAGGTCACGAACCAGACCATCGTCAATGGTATCAGGTTGAGGCTCAAGGGGGAAAAAGGAAATTGGATTAATAAATTGCCAAGTGTGCTATGGTCATATCGAACTACAGAATCCTCTGCCACATGTGAAACTCTGTATGGATTGATCTATGATTCAGAGGCAGTAATCTACGCTGAGATAAGGTTGGCTACCTTCTGAATGTTTACTATTAGAAATGAAAACCAGGAGGTTAATGATGAGCTTGACCTAGACCTTCTCGAAGAAGAAAGAGAAAGGCCGTCCCTCCATGAAACCAAGGTGAAGGAAAAGATCAAACGGTATCATGACTAGAGAGTCCAAAAAATCCAGTTTACTCCAGGAGATGTCATGAAGATGAGAAATGGAAAAAGATGAATAGAGCTTGAAGGAAAATCAGAAACAAACTGAGAAAGACCATATCGAGTCATTGAAGAATACCCTGAAGGCTGCTGTGTGTTAAAAACACCCCAAGGTGAGTCGATTTCTCACAGGTGGAAAGTCTCAAATCTGAGGAGGTACTATTCTCCCAAATCCCAATAGACTTTGTAACGCTGGGGAGTAGCTTACCCAAAAAAAGCTATAGGTCAAGGAATACCTTCGATAGAAATATTTTCTGTATGTTAATTGGATTCCTCAACTCTTGTTACCAATCTATTGAAGTGTGCTTCTTTAAATTATTGCAATATACAAGAACACAATATTATTCAAGGAGGTGGAAGCCCTTCACTCCTCATAATAGGAAACATCATATACTTGAAAGGCCTTTGCAGCCTCACAAGTTCTCGGGATCGAAACCTCTTACATGTATGAGCGTCTAAGGGTCAAAACCCTTGTAAACACTCAAAAGGCCTCCGCGGCCAGCCAAGCATTATAGGATCAAGTACCTAAGAGAAAATTTATGAAATCTAACTAAGTTGTAAGGACTGAGCTCCCTGAGAAGTATACAACTACTTGTTCAGTGAAGTAAAGGTGAACACTTTATTCATGTCATACAAAATGCAACACTAGCATTGATGTGTCCATATTATACGATGATTTTGGGATCTTTTGTACTAATTTTGATTGGCTTTTGTGCTTTGGATACTCTATTTTACTTTGAAATTCTATTACTAGAGTTAAGAGCGACTTTATCGCTTTTGTCACTTGTATCAAGGATTCCGTTATACGAGATACTTGTTGAAGATTTGAAGACTCCATTTTGAATACAATGAAGACTTTGAATACCCGAAGGAAGGAAGAGGAGACAACTACACTAAAACCAAAGAGAGGAAGTCATTTGAGATCAGGATACTCTGGCCATCGCGAGTCGCGACAGTCGTTAGCCCAGACTTACTTTTTGGACTTTTTGGACTTTTTGGACTATAAATACTTATTACTTTATCTTTCTTCCAAAACGTCCTCTCCTCTAATTTCCCATAATAAAACACTAGTTTTTCCACCTTTTCCATCTTTGTTCTACTTTGGTTTGCTTTTGTTAATTAGTATGGGTTCTAGTAGCTAAACATAACCTTGGGAGCAATTGATTAAGGCTTCCAAGCCCA
>JAULKM010058163.1:0-12445 GCA_032355605.1 Rubia tinctorum
TCTTAAGAGATAAGAACAAAAAGATTTCATATTATGTGCGATATCTTTTTTCTGAAATGGATATGCGGTTTACAATGTTTAATACGCTGAAAAATATTGAACGAATATGTCTTCCATTTCCAGCAGATTTAATTCTAGTATTCTTAGAATGTTCTCATATTTGATGAGTTGGTGATTGAAAAATATTTTTCTCGAATTACAGAAAATCAGAATATCACGTTGCCATTATTAGTGTCTGGTGTGTCGTTTTACACCAAAATAAATAGAGCTCTAAAATGAATTTTCAGTTCAGGATTCGGCGGTCGGTATGGGCATACCGACTAGTATAGCTGCGAGCAAGTACGTTTCCCAAGAGATTGACGAGATTTTTTCTTAATGTTTAATCTTAAAATTTGTAACCAATGTAACCAGATGAGGGTAGTGAAAAATAAAAAAACTAAAAATTGAGTAAAAATGAGAATGAGAAATTGTTACGGATTATAAAAAGATTTAACTATGATGATAAAATTCCGGTTCCGATCAATTCCGTACTGGCTTTCTATCTCGATCCTTGATGCAAAAATGACTATAAATGCATGCACACAATTTGGTTAAAGTTGCAAATAACCAATCTTTCCTTACTTTATCGATAATCAGGAGGACGTCTCACCAACTATTTCTCTAACTATCATATAACTTAAAAGAAGCTCTATAGATTTAATATGCTAGCAGCATTAATAATGAGAAAGACCCAATTCATAACCAACAAACTCTGCCACTGATTGAACTTAAATCACAATTACGGATGATTGGTTCAATTGATATTAAATTAACTAACATGCTATCAAATATTACGCACTACTCAATATCATGAAAGTAATCATAAACATTATAATCAAGAACAGATGCAAGCATGTAATCAAAAGATTAAAAGATAATTCAATCTCACGAGAATCCATGCCAGTACTTCCTTGATCTTTACCGGAAAAGATGAATTTAGCTACAAAACATAATTGAATTAACAATCAAAAGAAGAAAAATAAAATGATGAAAATTGTTCGGGTAAAAATACTGAAAATCTCCAAAACCAAATATTGTTTCTGCGCAGAAAGACTGTTTGTGAATGACTGTTTCGTGTTTTTTTGTCTTCCGTACTATATGCGTGAAAAAAAACTAGGTCTCCCCAAAAATTACTACAGCCCAAAAGATAGATAAGTAATAAAATATATCTTTCATTATATATTTAGAATTCCAATAGATAAACATAATATTTTCTCCTATAATTTAGGAGTTTTCAAATCAATTCAGATTCTTTTACAACTTCATTTTGACTTGCCATAATTTCAGCCTGGATAATCCATGGTTCTCCAACATCTCCATATTTTTCTTCTCTTCCATCTCTAAGTATAAATGACAATCTCCTTCATGTTTAAGGAACACTGGTCGGTATGGGCATACAGACCATAAACTGCAGCAACCTAGCAATTCAACATTTAAATCTCTCAACTGCAATAACATTCCAAATAACATAAATATTCCAAAGATTTACAGAACTTTTCAGCTCAATAACAACCCACAATACATGGTAAAATCAACCCCATCAAACTACCCCACGCTTAGATTATGCTAGCCCTCGAGCATATGCAAATGCAAAACAAAAATATAAACGTGAGACTCAAAAACTAAGCAGCCCTAAAATCAAAAACCATCACAATTAGAATCAAAACACAATCAACCATCATACCACAAACCATTCCCCGTTTCTTATAAAATCACACCATCCTCACATTCTAGTAAAAAATATGCAATAAATCTAGCCTCACCAAGATCACTCATCATCTCTCAAAATCATAATCAAGTCAATCACACAAATCATATTCAATACTCATCACAACAGGTTTGTATATACCAATATCTCCTCCGTAATAATTGAACACTTGAGTACAAATCAATGAGGTCTTTATTAAGGTTGTAACGGGGCTAGGGTAAAAGAGGTAGGATAAAGGGAATACAAGGCTAAAAATCCGAGAATATGCAAGTAATTCATTATCACCCTCATTCTCATCTATGTTCATCCTTCAAATGAAAATGAAACATTGATAAGCAATGAAGTATAAATATCACTACCAAGAACTAAACCATGCTCATATTACTCCCTAAAATTTACAGCCCAAATATACTGCTGACCAGATTTATTTATTTTTAGTTCCAATTTTTTTTGTTTTTATCTGATTTTTTCTGATTTTTTTTCTCTGGGCAGCAGCTTTTACATTATATTCTGGGCATACAAGAACAATAATATCATACCAAAACTATATATATACCTCCACAATAAATGTAAGTACCAAACACTCTATGCTCTAACATGTATTAGCACAAAATTCTCAACCATATCTAACCCATAATGCTACTCCAATTCTTATCTCGAACAATAATAAATTACTTACACATTCTCAGAGGGTTAAGAAAAGGCTAAGACTCTTGGCTAAATATTTAGTTACTGAAAATACCAAAGAAAAAGTTTTCTGCCTTCAACGGGGCATACTTGTGATCAATGTAAGGACGAAAATATATAGTAGAAGCTAAGTGAGGCTTATTCCTAGATACCTCTATCATTTTCATACTCAAGTATCAAAAACAGCCTCGAAATCATAGCACAAACCAAGCAATGAATATCAAAATATGATCACTTAACAAAGACATAAAGAGCAACTTTGATCATCATTTTTTTCATATATGCCTAGATTTTTTCTAACTTTTTCTCTTTAAGGCTCAAATACTCACAATATATCTAGTTTTAGAGCAAAATGACTCATTGCACATTTGTCATTCTAAAATATATACAAGGAATCTGTGGTTTAATTCACAAAGGGAAACAATCATTCATTCGTACCACAAACCAAATTTTAATTCTAACCATTCAGATTCTCAAGTAATGATATTACCCCTCTACCCCACACTTAGACAACACAATGTCCTTATTGTGTGAGAAAGAGATAACATATACAAATGAATTTGAAAATATGATGTTATGCAGTTACTCTACAAATATACTAAAATGTAACTAAAAACAAATGAAAAGAAGGAAAAGAAAATGCTCCATGGGCGGCTAATTAGCCTTGGGGTCAACCAGTGAATCCCGGTATGTATGGCCATTCTGACTATTTTGGTGTGAAAGTTGAATGTTTTGAGTCATATTTGGTTTGCTTTTAAAACCCCCATTCCTCTTTTGGAGATGTTCTTGGAATCCTGTAAGTCATTACAAATCAAAATCAGTTAGATGAATAATATATATTTTTTATTTTTTAAAATTTTTTAGAGAGAATTAATGAAAATAAAATTTAAAAAAAAAATCTTGGGTTGCCTCCCAAGTAGCGTCCTAATTTAACGTCTTAGGCTAGACTCAATTGTGGTGTTCGGATCAGCCATATGAAGGCAATGAAAGTGTATTTCCTCAACTTTGGACAGTTCCATTCCCTAAGGATACATAACATGCAAGGTCTAATTTTCCCCTAAGAATTCATATTTGAGATGCTTAGGTAATTTCTTGAACTCCACCTTTGGTACTTTCTCAATCGGAGGAAGAGTGCGTTCAAAAATAGGTGGGATAATCATCCCATCTTATGTCGACTGAGAGACATATTGCACTTATGATCTGGACCTGGGCGATATGGGTATACCGCCAGAAATTGGCTGGGAGCATATTTCTGAATTTTCTGATCAGAATCTGGGCGGTATGGGCATATTGCCCAAAAGTTGTTGGGAGTTAATTTCTGAAATTTCTTTCAAGCCATCCATCATGTCCTTGTCTACCCATCCATGAAAGAGTACCTCTTCCAACTTGTTATCATTGGACTAACTTTCTATAAAATCATCAACCAATGGGTCAATCACATCGAGGGTAAACATAGATTCAGGATCATATACATGTCTCATGGCATTGAAAATATTGAAAGAAACTACATCTTCATTAAACTCAAGGCTAAGTATTCTCTTATCAACATCAATCTTAGTTTTCGATGTCTTCATGAATGGTCTTCCTAGAAGAATTAGGGACTTATTAGCAGATAATGAATCATCCATATCAACACTGTAGAAATCCACTGGAAACATCATATCATTTACTTTCACAAGCACATCCTCTATTATACCCTCAGGGTATGCATTAGACCTATCTACTAATTGGATTTTGACACGAGTTTCTTTCAGAGGTCCTAATTGCAAATCATTACATACTGAGAGAGGCATGCCATTAATTGATAAACCTAGATCTAACATGGGGTTTTCAACAGTTTTTGTGTCAATTATGCTTGGATTAGAAAACATTTCCGGATCCTTACACTTTTGTGACAATTTACGTTGAATTACAGCAGAAACATTTTCCACCACCCTAATTTTTGCATCTTTCCCATGTTTCATCTTCTTTGAACAATGTTCTTTAAGAAATTTAGCGTACCTGGGAATTTGCTTTATAGCTTCAATCAAGGAAAAATTATTTCTACCTTTTTGAAAACCTCCAAGATCTCCTTATCATCCTCTTCTTTCTTGTTACAAGCTAATCTGGATGGAAAATGTGGAGAGACCTTTGGGTTAGAAATAGATATCATAGATTCAGTGTTTACCTTTGAGGACTCATTTTTACTCTCTTTGGCTTCTTCATACTGGCTTTTCTCCATGTTAGCTTCCTTAGGCTCAGGATCCTCCAATGTTCTCTCATTCCTCAATGTGACTGCACTTGCATTCTCCCTAGGATTCGGTTCATCCTGGGAGGGTAACCTTCCAGTGTTGAACTTCAACTTGTTAACCTATGCAGCCAGTTGAGTCACTTGTTGCTCGATGTTCCCTATAGCAGCCCTTGTCTCTTGTTGAAAAGAATTTTTGTTTTGGCTAAATTTTGCACCACTTCACTGCTTTGAGCAATACTCTTAAGAACATCATTCATGGAAATATTATGATTGTCCTGAGAGGGGTGATCATCCCAACGGTTTGAGGCTATCTCGGAGCATACATTCCTGGAGCTTTTAGGGTCCACCTGAAGTTTGGGCGGTTCCTCCATCTTGGGTTATATGTATCTAAATACGGATCGTACCTTCTTGACCTCGATGTGGCATCTTCAAATCCAAAGCAAGCTTGTTCGGTATAAGGATCATGAAGAGTAGGGCAAGCATTAATGTAGTGTCCCATTTGTGACCAAATTTTGCACTTAGCTCCCTGTGAATCTTCACTGCTAACTCCCGTATTAATGATGTGAGGGCATTTAACTTCTCATCCAAATGTGAAGTTCCGGATGCCTTGACTGGTCTGGACCTATCATTATTTTCATCATATTCATGAGTGACTATATCAAGGATGATCACTTTTGCCTCATCCATGGTTTTGTTCAGCACATCTCCTTCACAAGCTGCATCAAATATTTTTCTGTCAATAGAACACATGCCACCATAAAAATAATTAGTGATGAGCTGATATTCAGTAAAACTATGGTTAGGACACTTGCAACACAATTGATTATATCTATCCCAATAAATCGCAAGACTCTCTCCCTTCTTTTGTCTAATACCGCTTATTGCAAATCTCAAATTGGCTGATCTAGACTTGGGGAAAAACTTTTGTTAAAAATTTTCCTCCAAATCATCCCAAGTTTGAATTGAACCTGGTGGGAGTTCAAAAATCCATTCACGAGTTTTCCCTGCAATGTGTGTGTAAAGGTGAGTAGTTTAATATAATCCTCCGAAAAACCTTGTGGTCGAAGAGTTGTACATTCAAGGTCAAATTCATCAAGATGGTTATGAGCGCTCTCACCTGGAATATCACCAAATTTAGGTAATACTTGTATGACACCTGGTTTAATCTAGGAGTTATGGTTGATGTTAGAAAGGACAATGCACAAAGAACGATTGTGTCTATAACGCCCCATGTCTATTATACGTTGAACTAGTTGTTCCTTCTCACGTCTCTGTTTATCAGCCATGTTGAAATAAGTTTCGTTGGCAATTGACTCAGACGAGGAAGGTTATTTCAAGGCTTTTCTCTGCTTCGTTAGACTTCATGCAGGTTTCTCAATCTCTGGAGTAAAGATTAATTCTCCTATACGAGAAGAACGAGGCATAAACCAGAAAAAAGGTGAAAACAAATTAAATAATTAAAAGAAAAAATACTACTTAAAACCAATCTCCGACAACGGTGCCCAAATTCGGTGTGTCATTTTACACCAAAAATAAATCGAGCTCTAAGCTGATTTTTCAGTTCAGGATTTTGCGGTCGGTATGGGCATACAGACCAATATACCTGCGAGCAAGTTCGTTTCCCAGGAGATTGGCGAGAGTTTTTCCTTAATCTTTAATCTGCAAATTTGTAACAAATATAACCAGATGAGGGTAGTGAATAATAAAAAACTAAAATTGAGTAAAAACGAGAATGGGAAATTGTTACATATTGTAAAAATATTTCACTATAATGACAAAATTCCAGTTCCGAACAATTACATACTTGCTTTCTATCTCAATCTTTGATGCAAAGATGACTTTAAGTGTATGGGCACAAATTGGTTATAGTTGCAAACACTCAATTTTTCCTTACTTTGTCGATAATCAGAAGAATGTATCACCAACTATTTCTCTAACAGGAAATACTTATAAATAATGTAACAAACAAAGTTAAGATATATCCACTTACTCCTTGTCTCATTACTTTTAGCAAATTTACTTTTTCACGATATCCAATGATCATATTTGACCGTTAATATCTCTAACTACGTATATCAATTCAACATAAAAAGTTGATTTTTAAAAAATAAATGTTAAGATGAATTTAACAATATTTTATATGATATTGTTATCACATATATATAAACTTATATTAATGTTCAAAATTTACTAAATTTAATTTTGAAAAAGTTATGAGCCCAATAGTTATGCGACGGAGGAAGTATGTAACAGAAGCAAACATAGGTGCGAGCAAAAAAAGTTTTAATCTTTCTACAACGTACAAAAGCTAAACGAGTGCAAGCATTACTTACAAATGCATTAACTGACCAAAAACAATTACTTAAGAAAAAAGTCTACCTTCACTAGAGTAGCAACTTCATTCCTTTTTTTTAAAATGAACAAACCTTTAGCTAACAGAAAATCATTTTGTTTATGATATAGAACCGTATAAACATAATCAAACCAACAAAATTATCATTCTACTCTCTAGCTTAAAGGCAACAAATATGTCTTGCATTAAGAGTGTGTTTGGTGGAACTGTATTTATAAGTAAAATTGACTTATTTTAAAGCAGGACGACCAACTTTTGTTTTTTCCTAAAAAATACCTTCTACTTTTAAAATAAAAAGCTTTTTAGGAATTTACCAAAAACTAAAAGGTGATTAATTTATAAGCAAAACATTTAAAAGCAAAGCACTTATAATTCCTGGCAAATGCACCCTAAACAAAGATATTATCTACAGCTCCATGTCTCCTTGAAACAGCACAACTGAGCAAATCAAATCCAACAGTTCGACAGAGTCCATCATGATGAATGAGAAAGAAAAACTGTAACTTCTAAATAATAATTTCTTTTTCCTATTTTCAAGAGTTTCTTATTTTCAAAATGTGTTAGTTATTTTAAAATGAGTTTTTTTTCCTTTTAGTTTTTAGAATCTAATCAGATAAATATTAGTTTAGGGAAAGTAGAGGGAAATTCCTTTTCCCATATAATTACTTTTCAGCTATGAGTAATTTTAATTTGCCTCTCTACAAGGAATGGACATAGCTTCAGTTTAATAAAAAATTGAATTTGCATCGTTCTTGGATTGTGTGATACAACTAAACCTTAAGGTGTGAAGTCTAGGTATCCCAATGTGTGACGCTAAAGGTTGAGAAGTAATTCCTAGACAAATGTTGGTTTCCTAAACAAATATTTAGTTTTTCTATGGATTTCTTGCAGTTCTCTAGAGAAAATTTCATGAATAGTGCTACAGTGTAATATGTTGGATGCAAATGGTGAGTACGCATTTTGAGAATGCGTCCTCAAACAAATTTTAAAAAAATTCGCCTGGAGAAGACGCATTTTGGGAATGCGTCTTCAGCTTTTTCTTATTTTTTAATCTGTGTTTGCTGCACTGTTCATTTATTCCAGTATTTTAAATTTTTTATAGGACCTGGAAGACGCATTTTTAAAATGTGTCTTCATCAAATTATATTGTTTATTTAATCTTGCTTGGAAGACGCATTTCAAAAATGCGTCTTCTATTATTGGTTTTGACTTTACTCTTCATTTTTCATGTTCTTCTCCCAGATTTCCTGCTCAATTGTCACTGTTTTCTTCACTTCCTTCCTTTTTTTGTGCTGGCCATCTCGCTCTTTGCTCCGGAAGCTACCCGCTCGGAATTTTGTGCTCCATTTTCTTGTCCGAAAGTCAAAGAAGAGCAGGTTTCATTACTTCGTAGATCAGCCTCTCGTTTGATTTTTTTTTTGCTTGAATTGTTACCTTTGATTGACCCATTTGCTCGCCTGTAGTGCTCCCTTTGCTCCGCCATCTGCTATTCTTGTTGAAACTTCGGCATCTGCACAGCGCGTCGCACACACGCGTTGATCTGCTAGCCGCGTGTGGCCTTCACGCGCCACCCTTGTAACCGCGCGTGATTTGCACGCTCCACCTCTGACGGAGGCGTTTGGCCGGAGATTGCTCGTGTTTTTGGGTATTCGTTTTGATTGCCATTACATTGTATGAAGAACGAAAATATGTGATGTGAAGAGAAAATTGTGGAATACATTGTATCTATTGTATGAAATGGATTGGAAATCTTATTTTTGCTGTAGTGATAAATGAAGAAGGTTTTTAGCAATATATTGTATGAATAACAAAAATATTTGAAGAGAAATTTATGAAATACATTGTATATGTTGTATGAATTTTATTGGAATTTATTTTTTTTGTTAGGGTGAACGAATATATTTTTAGTAAATATTTTCACCATGTTGTATGGTTTTACATATTTTGGTATCTGAAAATGAATGTAAAAACTTATGCTGTTATTAATGGATATTATTTGAATTTTTTGGAGTTAATATGATCCGAGCATAAGTATTGTGTATTCCGAATTGATGCTGATGGTTTGAAAGTCATTATGAAAATCAATGAACTGATGGTATTGAATGTTAATATTTGTGTGGAATGTATGGTGATTGTTAATGGCATTTGGATATCATTTTCATATGTACTTATATTTTAATTATTACCTGTGTAGGAAATTTTTGGGGTGCGATATCGACAAATTTTCAATGTTCTATGGAGGTACACATCTTCTTTGTTGAAGGTTTGTTTTACTTGAAGGAGTCATGATTTAGACATATTAGATGTATAATTGTTGATGTTATGTGTAATATGTTTTCATGTAATGCATCAATGTCTTGTGAATGAGTTTGTACTGTCTATGATGATGAGAATGTGAAGAATTTGTTTTATTATGATGTTACTTAGGCCAAATCGTTGAATGATAATCTACGCTGTTGAATGATATTCTTCTTTTGCAAAGGTAATTATTTGTTGTATACTACTACGTTGCAGTTGTACGATGAATTTGTTGTTGTACTTGTATAGAGGGGGTGTTGATTAAGTATGATGTGAACGTGGGTGTGTACTATGATCCTCCCGTAGCTGAGAAACATGTGAACGTTAAGCGGAGGTTAAGCCACTCTCAATTATTTAAATAAATTGTTAGACGGTTTGGCATTCAATGTGAGGGGTTTCTTGTGAGAATATTTTATCGTTGTCCTGAGATGATTGGTTCTTCTATGTATTATCGATGTTATGAAGTGGAAGATGATAAGTCGACGGAGACCTTCTTCGATATTGTTGATGGAATGTCCCTGTCGTCAGCTGATCTTTACATTAAACTGGAGAGGATTGAGACCAACTTTGAACGTCCGAGTGATTTTGGCATGGGAACATTCATGTCGTTGTTGTGTAATGTTCGGAACTATACCTCATCAACATGCCCTCCCTTTCCAACACCTGATTATTGCCAAGGTTTTGGAGAATCTCATGTTGTTGGTGAGTCTAGTCAACCTATAGCGTATGTCCAGGCAGGCTGCTCTAAGCCGTTCACAAGTTTATTAGTTTTGTCCGATAACATTTAATTAATACAGCACATTTCTGCATTTTAGTTTTTCTAACATGTTCATCTCATTTGTACAGATGCAGGTTATGTCCAGGATGCGCCTCATGTCCGAGATTAATCTGGACGCATGTCTCCCACCTTACGCAGAGGTTATCAGGTACTTACATGAAGATGTCAAACATCTCCTAGAATGTGTTCATGAGCCCTCCAGGGTGCGTTACTATCAGCTAAATGTGCACCCCAATTGACCCCCTGGTGTGAGGTACAATGAAATCAGAAGCCACCGTCTAGCTCCTCCTGATAGACAAGGTGGTCGAAGACGGCGTCTTACAAGACCTACTCCTGACACTGGTTTCTCTCAAGCCGGACCTTCACATGCTAGTCCAGCCTAAAAAGGATCATCAGATGCTGGACCATTGCACTGCACCGCTTCACCGGTTCATTCTACTGCATACCTTACTCTAGCTAGTAGTCATGCACATTTTTCTCTGACTGTTCTGTTCCATACAGCTAGAAGTTCTCAACTTCAACATCATTTCAATGACGAAGCTGGAGAGGATATGGAGGAGGATTCAACGGAGGGAATTCAAGATGAAGACTTAGCAGCGTCTAGTCATGTGCCCATAAGAAGACACATCCCCAACCATAAGGCCGCCTCCATGTGGAACAGGTGGAAAACTTTGTGTAGGGCATCATTAGTACATTCGAGACTTGTTCAACTAACATTGCATTACTAATACATACATTTCTACCATACCATATAGAAATTTATTCATATTTTTTATTATTATCGTCCACAAATTAAATAAACATTCAATATGACTATTACTATATTTCTTACATTAAAAATAATCATTAACGGGCAATAGGCAATTTTCAAATGAAAACAGTACTAGGCAATTCGAAAAAAACTAGGTTATAAAAGAAAAGATTAATTCATTAATATCTCGATGCAACAAGCCCAATCAGCATCCGAATAACTCATCACCTCAGGATAACTAGAAGCATGGAAGGTGAGACCAAAGTGAATAGTTCCACGGACATAGCGAAGAATCTGAGTAACTACAACAAAATGATCATCCCTAGAGTCCTGGAGAAACTGACTGACGGAGTTAACCGTAAAAGCCAAATCCAGATGAGTAATGATCAAGTATTACAAAGCTCCAACCAAAGAGAGATAGAGTGTCATGTTTGAAAACCAAGGATTGGTGCTGCTGAGAAGCCGGGAATTCAGAAAAAAAATGGAGTGGAAAAAGGAGTAGCATCGGATATCCTAGCATGAGTCAGAATGTCACGAGCATATTTCACCTAATCAGGAAGAAAAGCAAAGGCGGTAGGCGTAACTTCAAGGCTAAGGAAATAGTGAAGAGCACCCAAGTCCTTGATAGTAAACTCCTGATGAGTGCGAGTGATAAACTACTAAAGAAAGGTGGAGTCATTCCCAGTGAGAATAATATCATCGACATAGACAAGGAGATAGAGCAAAGATGTTCCACGAGAGAGAACAAACAAGGAAGTGTTAGCAGTACTGCACTAAAAACCAAGTCAAGCCAAGTAACTGCTGAACCATAGGAAACAAGCTCAATGGGCTTGATTGAGACTACAAATGACCTTGCACAAGCGACAAACATTATCTGGAGAAGTGCATCCTTGTAATTGACAGGTTGAGTCATATACACCGGAACATCAAGTATATCATTAAGAAAGACATTTTTAACATCCAACTAATGGAGTGGCCAGGAACGCATCGTAGCAACATCAAGAACTGTAAGAACTGTCAAGACCTTGACCAGGACTGAAGGTGTGGTCAAAATCAAAGCCTGGAATTTAAGAGAACCCCCGAGTATCCAGAAAATATTTATAGCGGTCAATGCTGCCATCAAGACAATACATGAGACGATACAATGTTAACATCTGTAGGGCATGGAACTAATTCCCAAGTATGCTGACTCCGAAGAGTATAAATCTCCTCATTCATATATGCTACCCAAGAAGGATCATGAAGGATAGAATGATAGTCTGTAGGTTCCTTCTGAGAGAGTAATGTAGCAAAGAAACCGTGTGCTGCAAGAACCGAGCAATTATGCCACTGAATAGCCCATGTGGTAGATCAAGTCATCATCGGATGGGTCCATAAAAGTGGTTAAGGCAAGGAACTAGCCGAAGATGAAGGAGTCGGTGAGTTAGAATGAGTGAAATGTAGAGAAATAACCGGAGATAAGACTGGAACTGTAGATGAAGAAGTGACCATCGGAGAATTAGAATTAGATGAACATGTCCGACGGGGGGAGGAGCGAACAGGATATGAAGGAATCGGTGCTAGCAAGGAATCCAGCTCAGGGTCAATGAACGCGGAGACAT
>JAULKM010058174.1:0-12444 GCA_032355605.1 Rubia tinctorum
ATCAATTAAACACTTTACCACATGTGTCTTCACCATTATTCCATAATTAAATTCATCACATGTGACTTTACAACAACAAACGAGAAACTCGAAATCAAGAACAAGATACCCATGTCAGTTGTCACAATCCATATCATCATGACATAGAAGCAAGAACAAGCTGATGAACATGAAAAATTACATCAATGATTGGCTGCAATTGGAATTCAATCGAAAATTCGCCGAAGTCCTCCCTCTCTGTTACGCCTCTACACCAACAATCGCAGGCGACGACCCCGCTGCGGTCGACTATTACCAACTCGTCGGCGTCGAATTAAGGATGTCCTCCGTCGTACCAGCACCAACACATCTCGCCGAAATCTCCTTCACCCGGTGAATCAGTTTCTGCCAGGGTTTTACGGACAACAGCAGATTGGAGGCTTTGGTTTTTCATCGTGGCAGCATCGTTCAGCACCTACGTTCCTGAAGAGCTCCGTGGTGCCGGTGGCCACGACTCATGGTTCTGATCCACGTCTTCCAGTGTGGTCACAGAGCTCAGCGATGCCGTTCTCTGCGAGCTCTGTGGCATCGACAATCCCATCTCTCTCCGTTGATCCGCGTCTCTGGCTTCGAATTTCGAGAAGGTGGAGGCCGTGTTGCGGTCAAAAAAATAGGAAAGAGGAATCAGTTATTCATAAGGGTAGGGATTGGGTCATAGAGTTGAATTGTGTATGGGTTGAAATAATTAATCCTCATAAATTTGTATTTACAAATTAAAGTTTTAAAAAATTAAATTATGCATTAATATTTCATTTTATAAGTTCAATAAAATAAATTGTGCTAAGAATTATTATAATTATATTTTTATTAAATATTTTATTAGTGTTTATGCATGAAAATTCAAGTAAAAGTTAACCGTTCATTAGTTCAGTTCATACATTTTCTTTTGTATTTATATACAGAAAGTCAAATAGGGATTCATCGATGATTAGTTAAAATCAAATCATTTCATTAGTGTTCACATACGGAAAGTCTAGTGAGAGTTCACTGTTCACTAGTCAAATCATTTTATTACCATTCATATATGAAAAGTTAAATAAGTGTTGACCGCTCATTAGTTATAATCAAATCATTTTATAAGCGTTAATATATGAAAAGTCAATTAAGGGTTGACCGTAATAAGTTAAGGTCAAACATTTTCATTTGTGTTTATGTATGGAAACTCAAGTAAGGGTTGACCATTTATTAGTTGAGTTTTTTACTTTTTGCACTTAAGTCTCTCCTAAAAATTTGGAATTGTCGAATCACGACATTGGCGACACCAAAATTCAATTGAATAATATGCAATTGCGAATTTTCCATTTGGGAATGTATGGGTGGATGGAAGGGCCTCGATAGTCAACATTGATTACTTGTACACAATTTTAGAAAATTACACGATGACCCAAAATTTGGTTTCCCCAATATGCATTGCTCCAAAATACATGGTTTTTGTTATTCTTGCCTAAATATAAAAATATTAAATAATATTGTTTTTGGTAAATTGTGGGAAAGTACTAGTAGATGTTATGGAGTAACTTAGAGTTGATTACATAGAAGTAAGGATGATAAATCAGATAATTACATATATGTTCTTGTGCCTGGTCGATGATAAATATTTCGTTACGGATTTGGAAAATAAAATGGGGGTGTATAGGAAAACACCACGTTTGAGGGGATTTCATTTTGGAGTTACGATTAAATTTTTTACTTTTTGCACTTAGGTCCCTCCGAGAAATTTGGAATTGTTGAATCACAAAATTGGCGACACCGAAATTTAATTTAATAACATAAGATTGCGACTTTGCGATTTGAGCAGGCGTGGGTGAATGGAAGGACCTCGAAAGTCAACATTGATTATTTGTACACAATTTTGGAAAATTACACTGTGGCCCAAAATTGTGTTTCCCCAATATCTATTGCTCCAAAATGCATGATTTTTGTTATTCAAAAAATTTATATTCTTATTTATACTAGGTCAATAAAGGTTGATAATCGATTAATTTAAATCAACCTAGTTATAGTTAAAGTCAACAAAAGATGTGAACGATTTTTAAAGTCACGAAAAAATAATTTAGGTTAGAGCGGTTGCGTGCAGCTGAGCTAATCTCATGATATTTTTGGTTAAAATTTTAAAGGTTTTTGGAAAATTATTTTGAAATTTTGGCGGGAAGATTGAATTTTAAAATATTTGACATGGTTTTGGCACCGATTTTTTGAAAACCAATGATAAATATTTTTAAAACCCGTGGTTAACCATTAATTAGTTAAAATCAAACATTTTTAATTGTATTTAGTATACTAAATCAACTAAGGGTTGGACGTTAATTACTTAACGTTAAACATTTTTATTTTTATTTATATATATTAGGTTAGTAAATATTGATCATTGATTAATTTAAATAAACTTAGTTATAAGTTAAAGTCAACAAAATAAGTGAATGGTTTTGAAAGTCAAGAAAAAATATAATTTAGTTTAGAGCGGTTGCGCAACTGCGCCTAGCTCTTGAAATTTTGGCAAAAATTTTAAAATTTTATGGCGTATTTTATTAAAAAATTTGGCGGGAAGATATAATTTTAAAATTTCAACACCATTTTTTTAATTGACACTGGTTTTTTGAAAATTGGTGTTAAATAAGCACCGATTTTTTTAAAATTAACACAAGTTTTAATTTTTTTAAAAAAATTTTGGCCAATTGTTTTAAAAACATTGGCAAATTTTTTGAAATGTTTAGCTGGAAAATAGAATTTTAAAATTTTTAGCAATGGTTTTTTTAATTAACACTAGTTTTTTGAAAACCAATGTTAAATTATCACCGTTTTTTTTAAACTAACACCGGTTTTTAAATTTTTGGTCAATTTTTAAAAAGAAATTGGCGAATGTTTTGAATTTTTTGGAGGGAAGATTGAATTTTAACATTTTATCACAATTTTTTATTAACACCAGGTTTTTGAAAACAAATGTTAAATTAACACATCGTTTTTTAATTAACACTGATTTTCAAAAACAGGTGTTAAATTAGCACCGGTTTTTAAAAAAATTAACACCGGTTTTCAAAAAACCGAAGCCAATATAAAACCGGTTTTCAAAAAATCATTGTAATTAAAAAAAATTGGTGCTAATTTATTTGGGAAAACCGGTGCCAAGAAATCGATGCTAGAGGGATGTCTCTGTGGTAGTGTACACTTGAGCTTTGCATTCTCCCCAATGCAAAGAAAAGATAGAAATCATAAGTGAGGAAGTGAAAAGTAATGGAATTCACTCATGTGACCCTGAAGGATCCTTCCTCAAACGTCTTATCTCGCGCCTCCTTTTTCTTTCTTCATGCCTCATTTCCTGCCTCTCGAGTGTCCTGTCTATTCAACATATTAATATTAATATAAGAATTTGGGTTTAGTTCATTTATAGTGTCGTGCGTTTATCTTTTCTCTTTTGTTATATCTTGGTTTTTAAAAGTGAAAATGAAAACCAGCACCGGCATTAGGATACATAAGCGGTACCGGAAAATAGAATGTCTGCTCTATTTCATCAAAGACACCAATATTTGGTATAACTGGCACTCGTTTTAGTACCTGTGCTAAGTACTTAAAAATGTTTTTGAACTTTGATCTCGGGTTGGAAAAAAATTCAAACGAATTAATTTAAAGCATCATCATGCAATTGCCTCAGTTTGGATAAGCACCGGTATTAATACTGGTGTTGCATGAATAGAAAATAAATTTAATCTTTGGTCTCGGGTACGTTGGAAAAAAATTCAAATAAAGTGATTTAAGGCAACAATAGGGAGCCTTAGTCTATAAAGGGGACGATATCCTTAGTTGATATCGGTGCTAACTTTGCCTCTACATAAATTAAGAAAAGCAGATCCACATATGCTTCACCTTCCTGTTCACGAAGTTGGAGAGAAAATCTTCCGTACTATCACCATCGGATCATCAACCCAAGGTTTTTAAAGGAATAAGGTAAGTTCTCTTGCAATAATATTTATCATTTTACCAAGAGAGTTACTCATGCAAGCTTTTGGAAAAATGTTTGTTAAGCTTTTGTACAATAGGTTATAGTCTATGATGTAATGATGTACAAACCATTAATGTAGATTAGATACATATCTCTATACTTAAGTTTATATTGATTTCCGTTGAATTTTTTTCATGTTTGAAACACTAGTATTGTTAAGGCTTGTTTTATTCATTGAAGGTGTTTGTTAAAATGTTTGAGTGGACTTTGTAGGATATAGCACCAAAAACTCCATTGAAGAAGACACACTATGCATCTTATTCCCCTCCGGGGATTCAATCTAATAGTAAAAAACGAGGGAAGAGGTTTGTGTCGGAGGAGGCAAGGCTAATCGAACAAACTTATAGAACAATGCGGCATTTTCTGGAGAGGGGAATATAACCATCTCTCCCATTTGAAGAATCTATTTGGATACTTGGATGGGAAAATTTGCGTGATACGCCTGCAATGTTTAACCTCAACATAGTGAGTGAGTTATATGCTAATTTGAGGATTGGTCCAAGGTGGTATGAGGCGTTATTTATTGGAAAATTGGTCAAATTGACAGATAAATCCATAAAATAATTGTACGGGTTGCCAAATATTCCAAACGAGGAGGATGAATTTCTTGTCTTCCACTTCTAGGTCGATGATGTTTGGGATTTTAATGATCCAACTGGGAATGAGATCATGAGGACAGTTACTAGGGAGGGAACCGATGTCGATTCACTTGTCAAACCTGGTTGGGAAAATATTCCAAAGAAGGCCTTCACGCCTGAGATGAATGGATGGCACCACTTCGTAGCATCTAGAATGGACTTGGTCACAGTGAACACAGATGTGCACAAATAGAGGCCTACATATTTGTATGCTATTAAGAAGAAATTGTGATGGAATGTAGGTGGTCAAATGGTGACCAGATTGATGTAGGATGTGGAGAAATCCAGTTCATACGGTTATTGCAGCCTCATCTCAGCACTGTGCCAAAAAGCGGGTGTCCCGCACAATCCGCACGACATACACGGGCAACCAATGGGGAAGATTACAATAGACTCATTATACAAAATGGCTTATGAAAATATGGTTCCTTCATTGGAATCTAGAGTTCCGGCGTTGGAGGTTGGTGTACAAAATCTTCTTATGGAATCACATTATCAAAGTTCCTGGTGCGATCACATGAGTAAGGTTTTTAAATATCAATTCCTCAATGCAGTGAAAGTAGTTAGAACTTTTCCTTACATATTGCGGCCCAAGCGTTGGGCAGAACGATCTGGGAACCAGCTCAGAGGATGCACAGATGTTGTATGAAGAGTCGTTCGCTCTATGTTATTCATGATTTTTTATAAATATTTCATAAACTATAGTTTTTTTAAAATTTTATTTTTTTGAGACGTTTAGAATAAATTTATATTTTTTTAGACATAATATTATTCTTATCACATGGATTGAGCAATATCAATTATATATATATATATATATAATTATTGATGATGGAAGATGAGTACCATAGTAAATTAGGCCACATTGTCATTTTTGTAAAATCACAATTCACAACTTGAAAGGGTTACAAAAGGCTTCAATTCACCAATTAAACCTCTAAAAGAATAGATTCAATTCAATGGCATTCAATTTTAATCAAGTTTTTCCAAATTTGTGATTGGACAATTCCATGAATCTTGGAGGGATCTAAGTGCAAAAAACATAATCTCACTCGGAGGTCCAAATTGAATTCTGATCAGATATGAATTTAGGATAGTAAATCTTTATGAATTTTCCATGTACTTGAAGGAAAAATAATAAATGATCGATCAAAACAAAGGTTCCGTAAACAAATCTAATTTCCCTTTATTTATTCCAAAATCATCTTCCATAATTTAGTTTACAAAATGTACTACTACTTTAAAATTTATACCTTGGAAAATTATATTATTTAGTGTATAATAACGAAATTCAAGTAGTTTGAAGCAATGGATAAGATGTTTGCACACTTTTGTGCAACAATGCAATTTCACAAAATGCTGACCCTTTTCTGTTTTAAATTTCGAGGACGTTCCATTTATCCAAAATTTCAAAATCGCATAGTTGTGGTCATAAATGATTGAATTTCACTATGGGATCGCCAATTTTGCGTTTTGACAATTCCAAGAATTTTGGAGGGACCTAAATGCAAAAAGTAAAAAACATCACTCAAAGATCCAAATTAAAATTTGATCGGATACAATGCTACATTATGAAACCTTGATGTGTATTCCATGTCCGAATCAAAATTTTTATTAATATTTAGTTGGAAAAACTAACCAATAATCCTTCCCGTTTGCACTTCCTAGCATCTAAGTAATCTAGGGTAAGATACCCTAAGACATGTACTAGTTTCATTAAATATCAAGGAAAAATCCCTTTCTACTAAAATATTTATATTAACCCAAAAATATCCAATAATAACAAGTTATTTTAATACAACAAACAAGGTGTAACTTAGTTTTGGCCAACAGTATAATTTTACCAAAGGTAGATACAGACCCTTTTCGTTCATCATTTTGATGCATTTTTTAAACACGAGACATATGGAATGTTGAATTCAATAATTTTCAATACGATTACATAAACACAACAACGAAAAAACTTTCCCCCTTACGCTGCCAATAAATAGAATATTTCTAAATATTGATGATTACAAAGGCACCGGTTTTTCATTGGTAAAAACCAGTACTGGCTGGTGGAAAATTTTCAAAAATATAAATTTTATTCCAAAATTGGGCGGAAAATTCAAAATTTTTAGATTTCCCACAAGGCACCGGGATATATATTAGTGTTGTATTGTAAAAGATATTTCCTGCCCAAATTATAGTGGGCCAAAAATATACTTAGCCCAAATAAAATAAGCTAGCACTGGTATTCGTATGTAGGACACCGGTATTTAGTACTGGTGCTATTGACTTAGCCAAATTTATACACCATACCTCTTTGTCTAAAATTTGGTTAAAAAAATTCATTTACAGCAGCCTTGAGCCGCTGCTTTAATAATATTGGGAACTGGTTTTTTAAAAGCAGAATCTGGTTATTGGTGCTCCATAGTTAGAATTTTTTATTCCATTCCTTTCTTCATGAAGATTTTTTTAAAGAAAGTTCATGCAACTGCCTTAACCTAAAAAGGCACTGGTATTCCATTCAACAATATCGATATTATGCCAGTGCTGTGTACTTAGAATATTTGTGATCCTCCTAGAATATAGTAGTATTTGAGTAGGCACCGGTATGTCAGACTTGAGTACTGGTGCTGGTTTTGCGTGTATAAAACTCGGCTGATCATCTTCCTCACATAACGGTCGCGGTTTCTCTTTCAAAACATCTTACAGTTTCTCTTCCTTCAATTTGATTTATACTCACTTTATCCACCACATTAAATCCTCAGTCAATCTCCATTTCTTAACTTCTTTAAATCCACCTTATATAACAACCCCAACCCCCCTTTGTATCTTGGAAGCCCATTTCTCTGCTTTCTCCACTCGGCACCAGCGGACTCACATTCCTTCCGGTTACGAAGTTGAATTCCTTAAAAGTACTTCATCCATTCCTAGATTTTTTTGTTTTGTACAAAACCTAACTTCCTTTACATTAAATGAAATGGGTATGTGTTTGATTAAATGTACAAATGATATTTTTTCAGTGTTAAGTTGTCTAGGGTTGTACCCATCACAATTACTGCGGCCAAGATGTTGTTCATGATGCATGAGATATATTTAGTTGTGTGAATGAATTGTTTGTTCTAAAATATATGAGATATATTTTATTGTGTGATATGAAGTGTTTGTTATAAAATGTATGAGATATGTTGAAGCTTTTGTTCTAAAATGTATGAGATGTTGAAGTTTTTGTTCTAAAATGTATGAGATATGGTTCATTGTGCTATTTGTTAACCGTAATCGCATGAATAGAATCAATTTGGTTGATCTTGAAAAGGGTTTGTCCTCAAATGGCACTAATTTCTTCGGTTGGTGCGCGATTGTCATATGTTGCACATCATGGTCGTAATGATATTGTTTTGTGTACTATAGAGTGTTTGTTATAATCTTGTATAAATTGATGTATTCAATATCAATATGCACTCATCTTGTTGTTGGTCATTGATGTTGGGTTTTTTTTTACAATTTTTATGTTTGTTATCTATAACCAAATCTATTTGTATTTCACATGTAAATGCCTCCTAGATCCAAAAAGGTGGTCAGGAAAAGGAAGAGGACCGACTCTCTACCAAAAACCAAGTGTGAAGAACCAATAACTTGTTTCTGAAGGTGAACAACATGATGTTCTACTTGTGGTACCCCTAAAGATTCAATTTTAGGAAGAGGTAGCAGGTGCAACATGTGCTCCACAAGAGGGTGCTCTAGAAGAGAATGAGAGTGAGGATAACTCCCTTCGCGATTGGGAAGTCATCGCCGTACCTCTCAAAGTTACTATTTATAAGCCCTAAAGTGCTGGTAACTACAACTAGGTAGATAATGGCAAGTCGGGGTCGTCCATGGTGACAAGGGATTTCCTAAGCGTTTCCTCATGTAATGGTAAATACTACGCTAGATATAGAGATCTGCATATATATAAAAAACACATAAAGGGGGGTGGTTTGGATTGTTTTTTCTAAGTTATCAATTTAAAGACAAGTTACACTACCAAACAATACAAATCTACTAATTAAGCAACAATAGCTAAAATGAGGTTCAACACGAATTACGGGATCTTAGGGGCAATTGAATTATACTGCCAAGCCTTCTATCCATCATTGAACATATAACCTATTCAACACTTTTAATACTTGTTGTGAAGATAAATCATCTACTCTTCTTTGATGGTAGTTTGCAAGAGTGAATTCGACATCTCTCGCTAAACCTCACTAATGACCCCTTTAGTTGTTCAACGCCTAAAGGTATCCCGTTAATGGCATTAAGTACAAAGAATCAACAAGCTTGATAACTCTACCGTGTCTAAGCTTTCAACCAATTCATGCATTTATACAAGATTAGTAAAAACGTTCAACGTTCATAAATCTCTCTCATTTTCTACACAAAACAAACATGACAAAGAATTCGACATTATCCCATCTATCTAGTATTAATCAATTGATCAACAACATTAGAAGCTCGAAATCATGCTCTTGGATTTCATATCAAAAGAAGGGAGAATTAGCTAATTTCTCAGAACCCTAACACATAATCATACAAGAAATTCATATAGTCAAACTTCCAATATCATTAGTGTATTAAACAACCCAATTCAAGCACAATAAATACACAATAGCAAAGCACTAAATAGCTTTATTATAAATATCAAGACACGGGCTTGGAAGCCTTAAACAATTACTACGAAGGTTATGTTTAGCTACTAGAACCCATAATAATTAACAAAATCAAATCAAACATGAATTGAAGAAGAAACTAAGATAGAAAAGATGGAAAAACTAGGGTTTTGAGGTTTAGAATCGGGAGACAAAAGCTTAGGAAGAAGGAGAAAAGTAATAAGTATTTATAGTACAAAAAGTCCAAAAAGTAAGTCTGGGCTGTCGACCATCGTGACTCGCGACACAGGAGCCGGGACTCGTGATGGAAAGAGTTCTCTGCCCTCACATGATTTCTTCTCTTTCTTCTTAGTGTAGTTGTCTTCTCTTCCTTTCTTCGGTTCTTCAAAGTCTTCATTATCTTCAAAATGGAGCCTTCAAGTTATTCAAATCTTCAACAATTACCTCGTCTCATGGAATCCTTGTTACAAGTGACAAAAGCGATAAAGTCGCCCTTAACTCTAGTAATAGAATTTCAAGGTAAAATAGAGTATCCAAAACACGAAAGCCTACCAAAATGAGTACAAAAGATTCCAAAATCATCGTATAATATGGACATATCAAAATTCACCACACTTAAACCTTACTCGTCCTCGAGTAAGAAAAGGTTCAAGAATACGAAGAAGTTCAAATGTCCCCATCCTAATTCTAATAACCCTCCAAATCAAAATCTCACAAAACTCACAACTTGATAATTCTCCAAAAGTTTATATCTCACATAACCCTTATTCCAAAATCTCCCCATATATAATATCAATTCCCTATTCCATAGAAGCATTTTCTAATCCCGAATTGATATTCCCCAAAAGTCAGTGGTATCAAGTGAAGCAAAAACCAAGTATCATAAGCTTCACTCCATACCAATATATATGTATATATATATATATATATATCTAAAAATGAAGTCTGCCAAGAATCAATAATTTCATACCTTGCTTCATTTTCCCTGCTCACTTACCTAATCCCAAGAAGTGCCAAGATGTTAGGCTACCCGATCAACCAATTTTTAACCACAACCTTATGACTCCAACGCCGGAAAATGAGTAGATAGTAACAAAATTTCATTTTCTTTTTCTCTCTTTCTCATTTTGTCTTGGAGCCCTTTCGTGTTTTCATCCTAGCTTCACATCATATTTCTTAGGTTCACATCTCACCCACATTTAGCCTCTCATTTTTTTCCTAGCCCTCCCTTTCGGGTTTTCGATCTATCCGGGCCCCAATGTTGCCTAAATTACCCTCTCGGGTTTTCAACTTAGCGGGTTATTTTTATTCTTTCCTTTATTAATATTTTATTATTATTTTTCAAAATTTCCAAAAAGCAATGGATTTATCTACAATCTCTAAAGTATCCGAAAATAAAATATCATAAAGAAAATCTAAAGTGTCAAACATCCCAAAAGAAAAAATCCCAAAAAGAAATCATATGAAAAGCACATGCAAAAAAATGCTACTCCTTCCCCATACTGGAACATTACATTGCCTTCAATGTATACAAAATAGGGCAACTAACAATACATAGCATAGTAGGAGGGTAAGAGAAGAGAAGTGCTCACAATCCCTGCTACGAGGATGAGCCACCATGTCCATACCGCTGGTGACACAGAACCACCCACTCTTCATTCCACTAGCATCGCTCCCTGTGCCGCGTTGGTCCGGGATCCGATCCTTTGTGGCCACCAGCTGGTGCCTGCATCTCCCACACTCTGGATGCCAGGTGATCGATCTCGGCATCCATATCTAGAAGGTTGCGCAACACGTAAAAGTTGTGGCCGTAGATCATGTCATGCATCATATAAAACAAATCAGCAGGTGGCTGCTGAGTGTGGCTGTGACTGCTCTGCATCGGGTCTGTCGGCATCGAGTCCGGCTGAAGGTGCTGCAGAGAAGGCTGCGGTGACTGGTGTAGCATCGGTGCATCCTGTGGTGGATCCATCATGAAAATTATAGCACCCTCATCAGACTGAATGAGGAGGTTTCGAAGCTTCCGCTCAAAACCCTGTCTGCACTCATGATCTGGCTCGATCTCCAAATCCATCACTAGTGTGTCCCACTCCAGCTTTGTACGCTGGAGCTGTGGAAGCTTCATAAAAGGGACAATGCCAGCCCAGTACAACCACTGGAATGACCGAAGATTCGCGATAGTCTTGATCAAATGAAAGTTGACCATTCGGGTCAATGTGATAAGATAAGATAGTCTGCGACCAAGCCGATGAAGGCCCCTACGGTAAATTAATGGCCAAATGCTCCGCCAAAAGTGTGATCATGCCCACCTCCAAGATCCTATCAACCCATAAATCTGCCCGTCTTCTGTATCCCGTCCTCTCACTGGTTAACTCTCACAAAAACTGGATCTTGTCATTGGGGACATTTGTTGCCTCTGCACAATAAAATAGAGTGGAGGATACGAGGCGATATACATATCGGAGCGCCAGATGAATGATGGTGTTGTTCTTATCCCGACATTCCGCACCTTCCTGGTGATAGCGTGCCAAAATAATAAGCTCTCCTCCATAGTGGGCGTATGCCTGTCCGCATCAAGCCTCGCTCAGACTACTGTAGAGTGTCCCGCCGAAAAGCTGCCTCTATATCCGAGAGACTCATCCATACGAGCGGTCATTCAGGCAGAACCAAATAAACCTCTCACATGGCACCCCATCCACATCCCTATATGTCTTGACCGTGGATAGGAACTCCAAAGTGTACCTATGGTAGGTGGGCGCTCCTTGGGATATGAATCCTCCCATACCCAATTTTTCAAGGAGACATAGGACTGGCTTGTTGAGCTGGAGAGCATCTAATGTTGCTTCATCAGCGAAGCAAGTCCCCTGACTATTTCTGGTGGACAAAGTGTCCCACCTCTGATTGTTGGCGCCAGTGATCCGACACAATCCCATGAATCTTTCAGGGATGGGTGGTGGTGCAGGCTCGGGTGCTGGAGGAGGAGGTGGAGGTGGGGTTGCAGGACCTACTCTCGCTCTCTTCTTCGAGTCCATGTCTAATCAATACAGCAAAACATATCAGGCGCACAGGGAAATAGAAGATAATCACTTGGATGTTATTTCAAAAGAACATATATTTACAAACTAATATGCAACTTATA
>JAULKM010058185.1:0-12444 GCA_032355605.1 Rubia tinctorum
CTAGAAATCTTACCACAAAATGATTACAAAAGAGATGTTAAATGCTCCGGAAAACACATGCATTTGAGGTCAGATCAAATCTCTAGAGTGTGCAATAGGATAAGTGTGACAAACCAAACAAACAGTAGTGCTGACCATTTTAGATCTTTAAGCATCGTCCATGTTGGAACATGCTAACAGTTTTCATCCATTTGTGATATCTCTAAGTAGCTCAAAGCATTACTCATGTATGTGGCCTTGATAAGAGCAATAGTGGCATATAATAGGTTTATGTCGTTGTATATTCATCACTTTTCTCTTTATGTCCTGTATTTCTTCTTTGAAATCTATAGAGTTTCTTTCCAATTTATCATAGACAATTCCTTATCTGTTTCCAAAGTTCTTACCCATAGTTAATATATCATCTAGTTTCGCCTTTCTAGTGTTCAACTTGATGATTGCAGCTTCGGCCATCTTAGCCCTCTTAGTTATCAAACTTATATTCAGTTTTAACTTTTCAATCTCAACTTCAAGTCTTTCAACTAGATCCACCAGTTCCTTCTTCCTTTCAGCATGTTTACTTTTCACCAATTTCAGGACTTCAATAGCACTAATGAATTTAAGCCACATCTCATACATATTCTCATATGCATTGTAGATATCTTCATTGTTCACCTCCTAAATGTCATCGTCACTTGAGGAATCATCACCATTCAACTTTTCTGTGTTGGAACAAATAGACTTTCTAGTCTTTGACATGTTGGAACTTGTATCTACAGTTTCTCCCAGATCATGAATCTTTGAGCCAAATGTTATGTAGTTGATAGTGAGTTCCTTTTCTTCTTTTTCTTCTTCATATTCACTTCATGAGGTTACGTATGACTTTCCCTGCTTCTTTTGTGTATCGCACACTCAATCCGAATATGTCCATATCCTTCACATTCTTTACATTGATTCCTTCCAGGCTACTTTGTTTGACCACTTTGATTTCTTAAGAGCTGCTGATTATTTTGTTTGAAACTTGTTCCACGATTATTCCAAAACTCTTGTGCCCACGGTCTATTTCCACATGATCTCTCTTGTGAGTTTTTTTACCACTTTCTTCAGCATTCTTGAGAAATTCTTGGTGATAAATGCAAGTTCTTCAATACCATCATCACTATCACTTTCACGGTCAATTTTTGATGAAGATGCTTTGAACGCCAATTCTTTTTTACGTATTCTTTGTGGGTTGTTCCAGTGTCATCTCATACGTTTGCAATGATCCCATTAGTTCATCTAATGTCATAGTGGTCACATCTCTTGCTTCTTCGATGGTTGTAACTTGCATAGAGAGTCTCTCAGGAAGAGATCTCATGGTCTTTTTTCTTACCAATTTAGCCATCTTATAGGTTTTGCCAAACCGATAAGCTATGTTGGAGATGTCTATTAAATTTCCATTAACACCGCAATAGTCTCATCCTCCTCCATCTTCAATTCTTCGAATTTTGTGGGCAACATCTAAAGTTTGGATTGACGTACGCGACTTGTTCCTTTATGCACCGTTTGCATAATATCCCAAGCTTTCTTTGCTTGATGACACGTTGAGATGAGTGTGAACTGCCTTTCATCCATTGCTGTAAAATAGAATTTAATGCTTCAGATTTTGCCATTAAAGTCTTCAATTCATCAGGATTCCAATATGACTTTAGCTTGAGCTTATGTTTCTTCGAACTTGGTTCTCCTACTTTTTATTTTGAGCTATATTCTGTTTTCTCAGTTGGGTGACTTCATTCCGTTTCAACCAAATGCCATGCCAGTTCATCTAGTGAATTTATGAAAATTCTCATGCGTGCCTTCCAATAGCTTTAGTTTATTTCTTCCAACAGTGGTGGCCGAGACAATGAAACTCCTTCATTGGTCGCCATGGTAAAACCGGATCATACTTTCCCTGACACAACCAAGGAAAAAGTAAGTGACTTAGCTCTGATACTAAATGTAAATTTGGTTTTACGTAATTATACTAAATACCGTAATTATTTTCTAACATATTCTATCTAACCAAGTATAAACAAATTAAAACATGAACAAAGATATTTGGTTACATAGTTCGGTGAAATTCACCTACATCTGCCCCGGTCACCTACATTTGCGGGGCCTGACCCAGTTTAGAATGAATCCACTAATAAGAAAGATACAGTTAAAGTACCGTATACTATTATACTTATCTTATCTAATTATAACTTGTGAATTCTGCAATATCCCCTTGCTACCAATCTACCTTGATTAGACTCCCTTTCATCTCGAAACTCATCGATGATGGATCTCCTCCACCCCTGGAATTAAGGTATACAATTATGAACATGATCACAAGATTATGATCATGTTAGAACACAGACAGAAAGTTCTCGGCTACTTCTCTGAATATATCAAGAACCTGAATGGAGTTTTCTACAATTAAATCCGTAAGTAACTCAGTCAAAATGTCCTCAATTTATATCAACGCACGCATCAATCCCAATGCGTAAATAATTCTTTCTCCATATAATATTCTGATTTCCTTCAAACACCTTGGAGATAGGAATTATCAAATCTAATCACTTAAGGTAAGGAATTAGAAGATATTCCGTCCAAATCAAACCATATTTTTTTTAAAAGAATATTTATCACATTAATTCCAATTTCCTTATATCCAATCCAATCACATAAATATAGGAATTGATATATTCTAAACTCAAAACCCATGGACGAAATATCTCATTGAATTTCTTCATGCAATTCCATAACTCTCTAAAATATTTCTTCTTTGATGTTTTAACACAACAATTCCATATTTGCATAATTTCAACAAATTTCCAATTAAATAAATATAGACTTTACATTTATTATAAAAATATAATTAATTTTCAGGTACAGAAATATCTACAAATTCTGAATCAGAATCAGAGTCAGGTAGTTCGAGCAATGAATCAATATTTGTTTCAAAAGGTTGTTTGACGAGCAATGGGAATATGATGGTACAATTTCCTTGACAAAAATTTGTATGTAGTCCATTTCATTATGGTTCCTGCCCCCATTTCTATAAAGTCTGCAGATGGAAAATGGCCGCATGAAGACCCTATTCTCGGGCGTCGATATATAAAATGTGAAAGACATGAGCATCACGAGTTAATCATCAATGATTTTTTAAAGGAGAGGATTCAAAATAAATAGTTGAACAATTTCTTCGTGATTTTCAAATGGATGTAGAATTATTTAATCATATTTGATGTGCACCTTTATGCATGCGTTAACCAATGCATTCGGCACACTTATTATCATGTTTTCTTTGGTTGGTTTCTAGTTTTAGTTAGGTTGACATGACAAAGGGTTTAAACGACCAATATTGGTTTTCTTGTCTAAATCCCTAGTTTTATAGACTTAATTGACGCTAATGGACACTTTGTATTCACGAGCACCTGGATTCTCCTTTGTGATCTTACAAGTAGGTTGCTCGTGGGTACTTTTTCATCATCATTGTGTAGCAGGTCATCCGCGAGGGTAGTATAAGATATTTGAAGGCCATTCACAAAGATGGTAAAATATATCGAAGGCTATTCGCGAGGATGGTATTAGATTGAAGGAAACGGACTCCAAAACGTGGTAATATATGGAATTAAACCCGGAAAAGGTGGATCTGAGGTTCAAGAAGGTCAAGAACGGAAGACGGTGCCAACCAGCTGACACAAGACTTTACATGAGCCAACACCAACCATGCACGATCCGTGTAAAGTGGCTAGCACAACCCATGAAAATTTACATGAGCCGTGCAACAACCCTTACACAGGCCATTGATGGGAGATCAAATGCATGTATTTTCTGAAGCATTTAACATATATTTTGTTATTTTTTTGTTGGAAAATTTCTAGATAGTTGGTTTACATCTTAAGGGGTTTAGATGACCATTTTGATTTTCTTGTCTAAATCCTTCGTTTCGTAACCTACTTTGAATCTAATGGAATTGTGTCCTTATGAGTGAAGGATATTTTTTCATCATCATTGTGTAGAAGGTCATCCGCGAGGGTAGTATAAGATATTTGAAGGCCATTCGCAAAGATTGTAGAATATATCGAAGGCTATTCGCGAGGATGGTATTAGATTGAAGGCCACGGACTCCAAAGCATGGTAATAGATCGAATTGAAGCCCGGAAAAGGTGGATCTGAAGTTCAAGAAGGTCAAGAACGGAAGACGGTGCCAACCAGCTGACACAAGACTTTGCATGAGCCAACACCAACCATGCACGATCCGTGTAAAGTGGCTAGCACAACTCATGAAAATTTACACGGGTCGTACAACAACCCTTACACAGGCCGTTGATGGGAAATCAAATGCATGTATTTTCTGAAGCATTTAACATATATTTTGTTATCTTTTTGTTGGAAAATTTCAAGATAGTAGGTTTACATCTTAAGGGGTTTAGATGACCATTTTTATTTTCTTGTCTAAATCCTTCGTTTTGTAACCTACTTTGAATCTAATGGAATTGTGTCCTTATGAGTTACGTGCTCATGTAATATTTTTAGGACTTTTGAAACTCATATTTGTAATAGATTAGGTATTTATGTAATGATAATGGATGATTTGTTGGTAAGAAAGTTAGGATGATGATTTCAGAGTTATATCTTAAGTCTCTAGTTTAAGGTGTTTTTGGAAGGTCGTTTATGATCATTTTCATGACGGAATATTCAAGAATGAAGATTCACAAGGAAAATAAGAGTTTAGAAGTGAAGGCCAATATAATTTGGTAGAAGAAAAGTCCAATAAAGAAAGAAGGCTGGCCAACCGATGCGAAGATCGAACGCGCGACCTGGGCATTCAACCACGTGCCCAAAGAACGAGGGGGGATTCAGCTTGCTGAGCCAAAATGAGTGGCCAGCCGCTGAACTCATGCAGCCGTGCGCTTGGAGGGACTTGGTGTGCTTCCGACCGGGTGCTTTAGGCCGCATGACTCACACGTCCGACCCACAATGCACCCTTGCTCTCCATTTGACTTATTCTTGAGCACAACTTGTACTATAAATATCCCTTATCTTATCTTCATTTCCAACTCCCTTTTGCTGAATTCCCCTTCTCAAGAACCCTAGTTTGTGCTTTTCTTTCATCTTTTCTCTCTTTGTTTATGTACGAATTTATCCATGAATATTAGTATAATTTGTATTAGCTGAACTTATCACTTAGGAGAAATTGATTGTAGCTTCCAAACCCATGTAGTGAGACTCCATTTTACTCTTTCATGATTGTTTGAGAATATGAAATGTTTGTATGATTAAGTGCTATAAGTGTTAGGAAAGTTTACAATTTCTTTTCACCTTTGGCATGAAAATCCAAGAACATGGAATTAGAACTTCTTGTGGGTAAATGATGTTAATCTTTCTAAATGATTATGTTAATGTTGTTTGTTATCATATTTATCCTAAGGTAGCAATGAAAGATTGAATCTTGAATGTTGTTTAATCTAGGTTTAGTCTAATAAATGTTTGGTTCGGTTAAATGTCTGGCCATTTGGTTAAATGCTTGTATTTGTAATCAAATCTATGGTTCTTCGTATATAATACCATTGATGAAATATCTTTAGGCATTGTTTGTCTAAGGTGCTAATCAATGAGGTTTGAAAATGGTCGTTGAACATCTTTGCAAATTACTAACTAAGAAGAAATGAATGTTGATCTTCAAATGGAAGTGATAAAAATCCCCATATGCAATTAATGTGAGTGAATGAGTCTTGGATCTATAAGAGGTTTGGAAGTGGGAATCAATTGCCCCCAAGGCTTTGTTAATTGTGATTTTAACATCTTTTTAGTAGCTTGTTGCATGATAGCATAATTATTTCAGTTTGATAGTTGTGTTGTCTTTCAATTCATAACTTAGAAAACCAACAAACCGTTCCCCCTTACATACTTTCTAATATATATATATATATAGTCTAGTATTTACCCTTATATGCATAAACCCTTAGGAAAATCCCTCTTCTTCGAGGATGACCTTGACTTTCCATTATCTACTTAGTTGTAGCTAGGAAGCAACTATGGCTTATAAATTGTATTTTTGAGAGGTACAACAATGACCTCCAGGCGTGCACATCCGTGCAGGCCGCGACATCAATGTTAAAAAATCACTCCCAAATGGCTAAGTATGGGTGCAGACCGTTCCGTTTTACATGGTCTGCACCGTAATAAGTTCCAAAAGTGAGACCAGCCCACAGGGTGTGAAAAATAGCATGGTCTGCGCCGTTTTACTAAGCAAAAAGTCATTCCAGCCGATGGACGGTGGCAAACAACACGGGGCACACAAATAAGATGATCTAGACCAAGCACCACCCCACCACCCATGCCAGTCCGTGCGCCCCACCCAGTACAAAGCCACACGACCCGTGTTAGTCTGTGTGGGTTGTGCCAACACGGCTGTGCACGAACCGTGCCGTTTTCCACTAGTTGCGCAAATTGTGGCTGCTAGGGTTTCTATGCCATTTTTGGCCTTTTTAAGACCCAATTCTCGATTACTATATATATGGACCTATGTCTACTAGGGTTTAAGTTTTATTCTCATTTTTGGACTTCCAAAGTAGGCTAGAGAGAAAATTTTTTTCCTTCTCTCTAGGTTCTTTTCCTTCCTTCTCTTTATTTATCTTTTGCCCAAAAATGTTGAATCAAATGAAATACTTGGGGTTCATTGCTTACGAACTAGTTTATTTACTTGTGGATTGTGTTTGTACTCATTTATTAATGTTTGTTTTGTGAGATTCCTTAAATCTACCTATTTCTGTGTTTGTGATTATTATGTTGGTTTGTTCTTCTGTTTCTTGGTAATTGCATGATTGTTACACTAAAATTGGCACACACTATAGTCTAATATCATGTTGGTGAAATTTTTGATACCCCCGGGGAAGAAAACTTAGATGTGCTTGGGGAAATGATAGTCTGGAACCGTGTGGGTGTGTGCACGTGGGTTGCTGAGTTAACATTACGATTGACCATACATTAGTAAGCTAGTAAGTCAGTCCGAAGGGTTACAGGTAGAGATAGCTAGAGTAGAAAACTTGGGTTAGATTTTCAACCCTAGAGCTATCGATACCCTTTTTTTTCCTTTTTAGGCCTAGGGATAAGAATTTGTGGTGTGGTACCCACGATGTAATAGCACGGGGGAGATTCAGATCTGCATAGCAGGCAGGGCCATTGTTGCACTTCCCTAACTACGGAGGCAGTGCCAATGGATGATTACATGCACACCCTGCGTGACAGGTATGGGGAAGTGTTAACCATCGACCACACCACGTGTCACAAACACTAGATTAGTTTTATAGTTCTTTTATTTGATGGAATCAATGATCATGTTATGAAAATACTCCCCAAGTGTTAGTTTATATAGTTTATTCTCTGTTGATTTTCATGCTAGTAGTTGAAAGTAACCCCCCCCCCCAAAGCCAGTTTTACCAACACTAATTATTTTTGACACGCGATCGGATTGACGACCCGATTGCTGCTGTGTTTAGTTGACTCTTAAATTCCTAACATATCTGTGGACGACCCCAGTTTTGCCACTATCTACCCTTTTGGTAGCATAGTAGTAGGAACGAGAGGAATAATACAAATATCTATCTTTGACCTCACTTAGCCTCCCCTCGGTTAATTTGGTGGATCTCCCGGGATTCGTTAAGGCAACCCCGGGAGGGGATGGGTTAATATTCTACATGTAATCATGAATTATGATCAACAGTTTACTCCTAAATTTGATTCAGTGCAGGATAAGTGCTTTACAAAAATGCTGGCAGTTTTGCGAATGCTTGCGTATGGATGTTCTGCAAATTATCTTGATGAATATGTTCAAATTGGTGAGAGTAGAAATTGAAAGCCTTAAACATTTATGTGATGTCGTATAAATATTTTTGAAAATGAGTAATTGAGGAAATTGAATGAGAGGTATGTTGAAAGGTTACTTAAAGAAGGAGATGAACGTGGTTTTCCTGGAATTCTTGGAAGCCTTGATTGTATGAACTGGCAATGGACAAATTGTCCCACAGCTTGGCATGGTACGCATACAATTGGATTTAAAAAAATTCCAACTCTTATCCTTGAAGTAGTGGGATTTAAGGACCTGTTTATTTGGAATGCTTTCATTGCACTACCACAGAGACACCCTCTAGCACTGGTTTTTTGGCACCTGTTTTTGAAAATCGGTGTCCAAAATAAATTAACATCGGTTTTTTTGAAAATCAGAGTTAATTATTTTTAAAAAACCGGCACTAATGTAACACCGGTTTTTAAAAAACCGGTGCTAAAAATTTTTAAATTCAATCTTCCTGCCAATTTTTTTAAAAAATTCCAAAATTTAGCGCCGATTTTCAAAAAACGGGGCTAATTAAAAAAACTGGTGCTAAAATTTTTAAAAATCAATCTTCCCGCCAAAAAATTCAAAACAAATTGCCAAAATTTAGCACCAGTTTTCAAAAAATCGGTGCTAAATTTTTTAAAATAAAATCTTCACTCCAAACATTCGCCAAAATTTAGCACCAGTTTAAAAAAAATCGGTCCTAATTAAAAAAGCCGGTGCTAACAAATTTTAAAATTCTATCTTCCAGCCAAAAATTTCAAAACATTTTAAAATTTAATCTTCCTGACAAATATTTCAAAATAATTCGTAAAAGAATTTAAATTTTTTGTCAAATATTTCATGAGATTGGCGCATCATCGCGCAACTGTTCTAAGCTAAATTATATTTTAGCTTAACTTTCAAAATAGTTTACTTCTTTTGTTGACTTTAACTAATAACTAAGTTGACTTAAATTAATCAATTATCAAATTTTACTGACCTAATATATAAATAAGAATAAAAAATTTCGATTTTAAATAATTAACGTCCAACGATTAATTGATTTATTCCGGCCAAAATTATTTTAAAAATAGGTGCCAAAACCGGTATTAAATCTTTTAAAAATATATCTTCCGGCCAATTTTTTTTTAAAAATAAGCAAATTTTTATTATTTTTTTTGCCAAAAATATCATGAGATTGACATAGCTGCACGCAGCCTCCCTAACCTAAATTATTTTTTTCTCAATTTTCAAAATCGTTCACTTCTTTTATTGACTTTAACTATATTTAGGTTGATTTAAATTAATCAATGATCAAAATTTATTGATCTAATATAAATAATAATATAAAAGTTTATATAACAATAATCATATATTTTGGAGCAAAGGATATTGGGAAACACAATGTTGGGCCACAATGTAATTTTCCAAAATTGTGTACAAGTAATCTATGTTGACTTTCGAGGTCATTCCATTCACCAATACATGCCCAAATCGCAAAGTCACAATCGTATATTATTCAATTGAATTTTGGCATTGCCAATTTCGTGATTCGACAATTCCAAATTTCTTGGAGGGACCTAATTGCAAAAAGTAAAAACTTTACTCCTAACTCCAAAATGAAATCTGCTCTAACGTGGTGTTTCCCAATAAACCCCCATTTTATTTTCCAAATCCATAACGGAATAATTATCATCGATCGGACAAAAGAACATATCCGTAATCCTTTCCGAGTTCTCTTCTTTATTTCTTTGTAATCAACTCTAAGTAACTCTAGAACATCTATTAGTGCTTTATCCCAATTCACTGAAAAAATATATTATTTAATATTTTTATATTTAGTTAAGAATAACAAAAATAATGTATTTTGGAGCAATAGATAATGGAGAAATACAATTTGGGCCACAGTGTAATTTTCCTAAATTATCTAAAAGTAATCAATGTTGACTTTCGAGCCCCTTCCATTCACCCATACATGCTTAAATCGCAAAGTCGCAATCGTATGATTTAAATTGAATTTTGGTGTCGTCAATTTCTTGATTCGACACTTCCAACTTTCTTGAAGGGACCTAAGTGCAAAAAGTAAAAACTTTACTCGTAACTCCAAATTAAAATCCGCTCGAACGTGGTGCTACCCTATACACCCCTGTTTTATTTTCCAAATCTGTAATGGGATATTTATCATCTATCGGGCACAAGAACATAACCATAATCTTTTCTGATTTGTCCTCCTTGCTTCTATGTAATCAACTCTGAGTTACTCTTGGACATCTACTAGCGCTTTCCCACAATTCACCAAAAAAAATATATATAATATTTTTATATTTAGGTAAGAAAAAAATGTATTTTGGAGCAATGGATAATGGGGAAACACAATTTTGGGCTATAATGTAATTTTCTAAAATTGTGTACAAGTAATCAATGTTGACTTTCGAGATTCTTCCATTCACCCATACATGCCCAAATCGTAAAGTCGCAATTGTAATTTTTTCAATTGAATTTTGGTGTCACCAATTTCGTGATTCGGCACTTCTAAATTTCTTGGAGGGACCTAAGTGCAAAAAGTTAAAACATTACTCGTAACTCCAAATTAAAATCCGCTCGAACGTGGTGCCACCCTATACACCCCCATTTTATTTTCCAAATCCGTAACGGAATATTTATCATTGATAGGGTACAAGAACCTATCCATAATCCTTTCCGATTTCTCCTTCTTGCTTCTATGTAATCAACTCTAAGTTACTTTAGAACACTACTAGCGCTTTCCCACAATTCACCAAAAGAAAATATTATTTAATATTTAGGCAATAATAACAAAATCATGTATTTTGGAGCCATAGATAAGGAGGAAACACAATTTTGGGCCACGTTGTAATTTTCCAAAATTGTGTACAAGTAATCAATGTTGACTTTTGAGGCCCTTCCATTCATCCATACATGCCCAAATCACAAAGTTACAATTGTATATTTTTTGATTGAATTTTGGTGTTTCCAATTTTGTGATTCGACACTTCCAAATTTCCTGGAGGGACCTAAGTGCAAAATGTAAACAATTTACTCGTAACTCCAAATTGAAATCCGCTCGAACGTGGTATTACCCCATACACCCCTATTTTATTTTTCAAGTTCGTAAGGGGATATTTATTAATAATATGGCATAAGAACATATCTGCAATCCTTTTCAATTTTCCTTTATTACTTATTAGTAATCAACTCTAAGTTACTCATGTACTAGCGCTTTCTAACATTTTACCCCAAAAATTATTTATTTTCTATTTCTATATTTATGCAAGTATATCAAAAATTGTTTATTTGGGAGAGAATTATATTGTCATAACGAAATTTTTGGCAACAATATAATTTTCCATAAAGATGTTGGAGGCGCTTCTGCTGCTACGATGTTAGAAAATCTCGGAGATTTCTATATAGTAGTACTCTCAGGAATGTGAATAAATCCAAAAAAAGAATTTCGGTAGTAATAAGGTCACAACATTTGGGACATTGTAGAAGCTATTTTTAAAAATATTATATAGCTGCTACGGTGTTAGAAAATTGTGCATGGGTGAATGCACAATTTTTCAAAAAGTGAAGGACTCTGGAGTAAATGTGAGGTTAATTAGCCAAAAAGTGAGAAACCCCATCAGAGCTCTGTCGTTTCTATTCTCTATTCCTACGCCACACCCATAGTTCCGGAGAAAAGCTCTAACTCCACCATCCAACACCTCCTCTCCTTCCTCTATTCGATTCCCCTGCGCCATCTCCACCGTCACAGCCATTCCACGGCCGATCAATCACCGGCAACGCCACAACAACTCCATCGATCGTGCTTCGCTGGGAGCATCACCATCTAGTTGAGGGAGTTGTCGGAGACAGATCGAGAATCTAGCTACACCCGACTGACGGAAGCAACTCGTCACTCCGTCTCCACCACTGCTCGGCGAGCTCTCGGCCGAGTTCACATCGACGGGAAGCGGACGCAGCAGCTCAGACACGTCTCAGGTGAGTTCTTGAGGTTAACATCGGTATTTCTTTCAATTCAAAGTAAGTATTGCTTTCAATTCGATGTAAGTATTATTTTCAATTCGATCTATATTCTCATTTTCCCTCTTGGTCTATGATCAACCAATCAGGCAACCCTTTTCCCTTTTATATTAGTATGATGAAAGCCTGCTTTTGTTTTGTTTGTCTAGTGGAGTGAAAAGTGGAAATTAAATTTGCAAGATAGAGTGTTGGAGTTGTAGTTATTTAGTATTGTTTTTGTTCCTTCATTCAAGAGTATGGGATCTTGGGGATTTTTATTCGAGTAGGAGTGTCAGCTTCCATAATAAATCCCTCTTTTATGGTTACAGAAACATCTATTCATTTGCTTTGTTTTCTGGAGAAACTGCAACTTTTCCTGTTCCCAAAATGGCTTCTTCGGTTGAACCTTCCTCCAATCTAAACATTCAATTTTGATGAACCCCTTTTGTGTTTGTGAAGTGGAAAAGTTATGATATTCCAGGTTTTGAGGCTGCTAGGAAATTTTTTACCGTGGAGATATCTTTCCGGTCAAAGGAAAAAGACATCTCCCTTGCAAAGGTACTTATTCCATGTTCTGTTTGACTTGTTGCTTAAAGTGATGAATTTTGTAAGCATTTTTG
>JAULKM010058225.1:0-12441 GCA_032355605.1 Rubia tinctorum
AGAGCAAGTGGAAGCAAGTCATTCTCGTGGTCATACTCTGCTAATATTTCTGATTTAGACGACTATAATTCTGATGACAAAATCTATGCCTTGTGAATTATTTTGTTCTGGGAATCCTGAGAGGCTGGAATCAGAGGTTGTGCTCGTTGTTTATAGATATACCCACTTGAGCTTTATTATAATACTACTTTAGCACTTGTCAAATTAAAGGACCTTTGGCTGTGTTTTCTAGAAAATATTAAGAATGTAGATTTTGTATATATCTGAATAAGAGCTCTCGACTTTTGATAGAAATTGATCTCATCGGTGCTGGGAATTGATTGAGTGGGATATCGATCATCTAATTTTAGGTCTCATGCATTTAATTGATTTGAATTTGTCTATAATTTTAGATTACCTTTGAAAAGTGTTTAATTGTTGGATTCAACCAGCTACTGAGACAAGAACTCTACATGTGATCACTCTATATGTTTCAAGACAACACGATTGACCAGCACTATGAGATTGTTTTTTAATGAATAGCTCATGGCACAAGCAAGTCAAGGGTAAGATATATTTGTCACTCCCTAATTTACTCCCAACTACCAAAAATAGTACTATCTCCGTCCTAATAATATCTTTCTACTTTCCTTTTTAATCAGTCTCACTAATAACTTTCTATTTCTAAACTTTCTACATTTAGCCATAAATGTGGTCATAACTCTTCTTTTCATTTGATTTATGTGGGTCCAGTGTCATCGCATATTAAAAAGATACCACATAGACTTGTCTTAATCTTTGTGCAAGAAGCAATTCGGAATTTTGAAGTGGGACGGAGAGAGTAGTTAGTTGTAAGTTCGAGTGTCCACAAAGACCAAGGGGACTAAAGGATATATTCACACAATTTACACACAAGTATCACCAAGTGCGTGTGTGTTGGGAATGGAAAATAAGGGGGGGGGGGGGTTGGTTATAGTACTTTGTCTACCAGCTAGATAGCATGCAAAAGTAAACAACGATGTAAATATTTTATGACGAGCCTTGGGGCCATTTGTGTCACATTTTTAACTTTTAGATTCGATTTTCGATTCCTATTCACATAATCACAATTTGACTACCTTATGCTTTATCACACGATGTGGCGAGGTTGATTCATCGAGAACTCGCTCTCGCTAAACTCTCACCTCCTCCCGATATAGGTAGAGGTGCGCTATCATTGTTCACTTCTAGCCCTCACTTCTGTGGTCAATAAACCCGCTCCCAACGCGCATTGAATTAAACACGAGAGTAGTATGACACGTCGACCTCCACGGTGAACACCCACTCTACTGCTCATCATTTACAACCTAGAACATTAGTATCTCATTGATTACCCCCTAAGAAGTCATCCGACCTAGTTTACCACAAACATTGGGATATAACTTTTGGGATTAGACTACGCCTCCGACAAGATTAATAAGATGTCCGACAGTATGTGGTCAGGTCACTCCCGTATTGTTCATAGTGTAACCCAATTAAGTTCTCTACCTAATTCAATTAAAGAACCAACAATCATGCATAGTTGTCACTCTTAAACACAACCTTCACATTGACCTTTGACCAAATCTGACAAAAAGATGAAATACTCTTGGGTTCATTCCCAAGTCTAGCACTAAATCATACAATGATGTCAATTAGTTATACACATTAACATTAATCATGCATAATCATAAGCATTAAATTCAAGTAACAATGATAATAAAGGCAATAGATAGATTAATCTAAGAATCTCACAAATCTTTACTAAAACACGTTTGCAATTGCTCTCAAGCGATTAAACTACTCTAAACTAATCAAACCCATAACAAATTTAGGTTTGAGAGACATAAATACTAAAAATAATTTATGGAGGTGTTGTAAATCACCCTCTCTCATCTTGTCCAATGCATAAGGTTTGTTTTTATAGTGGGAGGAGAGAAGCATTTGACCCGCTAATCAAAACCCTGGTCAACATGTTCTTCATGTCCTAGGAACCGTGTAGATTTTCACTGTATGGTTCCTAGGACATGTTCTTCATGCTTCTTGAGAGCAAGGACAGTGTCAGTTTCACACGGTCTGTTTCCTGGACCTGTGTAGGGAAAACTGAGCAGCATGACCGTATAACCTGGCACGGTCCATGCCATATGATCAGTTCTGGTCCCTTGCTTGAACTTTTTCCTTCTTTGCTTTTTTCTTCTCCCGGTCACTTCAATCTTCTACCATTTAATCCAATGGGCTTCAATCTACTACCAACCTCTCGATTGGCCTTTTATCAACTACCATTCTTGCGAGTGACCTTCTCCGATGATGATCTTCAACAAAGCTACACAAAACAACCAAATAGACCAACTCATGGAGGAAAACCTATTAAGTTACAAATGCTTCACAAAGTAAGAAAGTTAACACAAATGATCACACTAAGTGATTTTAACCTCCTATTATGTAAAACACTCATAAACCAAGCTATCTACCAACATAAGCAAACAAAAAGTGGTGCTAATTGTGCTAAGAAAACATACAGATACCGTCTCATAAAATCCTCCACACTTAAACATTTACTCGTCCTCGAGTAAGTACAAGAAAAGTTCTAAGGTGATACCTAAGCTATGTTTTCAAAAGAACAACCAACACATTACTCCTAGTACTACATCAATCCAAAACACAAGAGTTTAACAACGCTCACATCTGGACCTAAGAAGTCCTAAACCACCGAAATCATGTCAATCATTAGAATGAGGTATAAAAATCCAAAGAAAGTAAGTGACAATCTTACTCTACCCGAAATAACCAAAATAAGGCAAAAACAAGAGAAATGCATAAAAATATTTTCTCTGAATTTCTCTCATTTTGCCTTGGATCTCTCTCGGGTCTTCATTCTAGTTACTATATTCTTTCCAAAATCACTCATTATCCTTTTCCACGCATATAAGGCTTATTGTTTTGGCATAGGTCGCTCTTTCGGGTTTAACGACCTATCTAGGCCCCCCAATTTTGCTGAAGTCTCCTTTTCAGGTTTTCGACTTAGCAAGGTCTTTTTCATTTTTCAATTTTTTTGAAATTTTTAAAAACATAAAATGATCAAAAGATCTCTATATTACATCGAAATGAAACAATGCAAAGAAACTTTTGCTAAATTTCTAAGTGTCAGATTCTCCCTCCCCCACACTTAAACTATGCATTGTCCCAAATGCATACAAACTATGTAGAATAAAAGTGGAGTAAGGGAAATTGACACTCACTCTCGAGGCCATGAAGACCCCACTCTGCCTCTCCTCAGGGTCGACATCCTGAAAGCCTTGCATATTGAATGCTCATATCCTTTCTATGAATTTCTCCATGCATTCTTCTTAAACGTTTACGTATTGTTCCGCGAAACAGAACTCCTCCCGAACCTCTTGTTCTAGAGAGGTTAGTCTTTGCCCCTAACTCCTCATCTTCCTTCCATATATATCAAGTTACTCTATGAACCCTCCTATTTGATGGCTTATCCCATCAACTGTTTGACTTATCCCTTGAATCTATTGGCCATAGCCTTGAAGTTATTGGCTAAAAAGTCAAAATTCCTCGTAGTAGTCGAATGATGGTGTAGAATGTGGGTAAGTAGTTTGGTCATCCTCCTCGGGTTTCCCGGGCTCCGCCTCAACATTGGGATTGTATAATGTGGCATGAAACTTCTTCTCATAGTTGGCATTGGGAGCAAGGCATAGGCTTTCCAACGTGGTGTGGTCTACGATGGCCATTCGGTCCGGCTATGGGAGGACTATTTAGCGGCAGACTCTATTACCACCATAAGACCATATGAGGAGATCCTTTGATGTTGTGGTGGTGAGCACCATGGCCTCCTTCAACTTGTGCATAGTGTAAAACATCTTCTTACTGTGTTGTTGATGTGCTACTTGTACAGGTTTCTTTTCCAAGGAAAACTATACACCAATGTAGTTCCTTTGATTTAGCATTGGGACACCAAAAATAATTAGTAGGTGCAATATGATGGGTGAGGTTGGTTATGAGTCAGGACTGATGACTAAGGAAGCTTTTCCTTTGACTTGTATGGGCAAGCTTCTGAACTCAGGTCCTAGTGCATTGTTGAGCAAGGGAATGTGTGTTAAAGTTGATAAAGCCAATACAAGTTCCCAAGTTTCAGTTTTCATTTTCCAAAATATTTTCCATGTGATGAAGCTATTAAGAAGAGGCTTATTAAGTAATTGTTTACTTATGTTGTTTTTTATATTTTGATGTTAATGTTTATGATATTGTTTAGGATGTTTTATATTCAAGCTATTAGTGATGTTATTTGTGTTGGTGTGATACTTTAATTTCAAAGGTTGATGCTTGTAATTATGTTTGTGGTGTTTTTATGTTTAACTTTATTAGTGATGTTAGTTGTGCTTATGCGATGTTTCAATTTCTAAGATTGATGTTTTAAATATTGTATGTGATGTTTTTATGTTTAAGTTATTAGTGTTGTCATTTGTGTTGTTGTGATGTTTTATTTCCAAGGGTTGGCATTTGTAATATTGTTTGTGATGTTTTTATTTTTAAGTTATCAGTGATGTTTTTAAGTTGGTTTTTTCACTAATTTCTTATTTTGATGTCTGCAGGCTGCTGGTCAAGCTGTATATATGTTTAGGCTGATTGTTGAGATTGTGATGAGAGCATTGGTGCATGAGTTGGATAAAGCTCATTTTCAAGATGATGAAACCACCAACACTCAGTCAACTTTACATGATTTCTTTTCTGATTTGGAGTTGCTTGAATATATTGATGATATTATTAAGAATTCTTTGAAGAGTCACGCTTCTATTATTGCTCCTTTTCTGAAGAAGATACCAGAGCCAACATTTGATCTTTGTGTAGATGGATTAGACATCTATCATACTCAAAGGCACATGGATAAAGAGAGCAGGGTAAAGCAGATGGTAAGGGAAAGGATGTGGCAAAGTGTCTGAAGGTTGCTGGTAAGGGATGAAAGTCTAGAAGCATGGTGTGAAGAAATATAATTAGATTGTGATGTTTCAATTGTTTTGAATGATTTGTTAGTGTCGGTGCGCTGAATGATTTAGCAAATTGATGTTGGATGATTAAGTTCTTATGTTAGGGATGTTGAACCCTTTTTTTGGTGATGAATTTTGAATGTTTTGATAGTTGTGGTGCCAGACATTTTCACGGACTAATCTAAACTATTTTTAGTTTTTTTAATTATTGTGGTAACAGTGATCAATTTGGGAATTGTATGATGTTCCTTTCTCTGTGGTTGATATTTTATCCTTTGAATATTATGTTCAGATGTTAAGTTTTCTTGCATGATTTTTTTATATTAAAAGTTGGCACTTTAATATGCTAACTTAATGTTTTTTAGTGTATATGTGTTTTTGTTGTGATGGGGATAATTTTTTCGAAGTCATTTGATGTTGGGTTATCAATGATTGATGTTTTATGTCTTGAATTAAAATTACATGTTACGTAAAATATTTAAATTCATATGAACCAACTTATGTTTATGAATCATCGGGTAAAAAAACACATCATTAGACAGTCGTGGCACATTAAAAAGTTAATTAAGGTGCAATAACAGTAGAAAGTATAAGCGTAGTGGAGTATATGAATAGCTTGATTAAATCAACATCCTTATCTGTTTGTATAGTAAAACATCAAACAAAAAAATTGAATAATCACAGAGTAACAATGTAAGATCACAGGATAACAGTAAATAATGATAACTTCAAACAAGTTGGTTTTAAATCAAATAAGTATTTGGTGTCTTGGAACCAAATTTCTTTCTCACTGGCTTCTTCCTTTAAAATTCACTTTTCACTCTTGCACTTCTTCCTTTGGTTTTGTTTTTGGTGGATTGAGGACTTTAGGGACAATCTTTATTGCTTAATCTCTTGCACTGTTTGTTGTTGAATGTTCTTGGGTATCAATGGCCTTCATTTGATTGATTGTAGCAAAGCCTCTATTCAAACCTTCTTCAAGTATTCTTCGAGTTTCTATGTTTTCTTCACACTTCAACACTAGATGGTACTACTTTTGTAGCATATGATGCTATGGTATTTTACCTTTGATCTCCTTATTTTGTGTTGTTGTTCCTCCAAGTACCTTATTCCAAAAAAAATTTGATGTCTTTGTCCATCTCTTAAGGATGTAATCTTCAGGTATAGAAGTGATGTTGTGCAAATTTAGGGCACGGGGTATGGACTCACAAAAATCCCACCTATTCAAAGTACTTGTAAGAGCATTTGATTTTAACCTTTTAATCCTGTTTTTTATAAGAAACCTTCTCTACTCTCGTGTCGTTATCTTCAGGCTGAACTTCATAGACCTCTTCGAACCCAAGGCTGAATTTTTACCACCTTATTTCCCATGGTCATCTTCTATTCTCCCTTGAAGTCCTTATACAATTTATGTGTGTATATTTCATTTGCATGTTTCAACAGTCCAGATCCTTGTAATGCTGACCTTGGTTTTCCTATTAATCCATTGTATTCTTTGATTTTCTCCGTATTTCTCCAACCTTTAACATTTTTTTCAAAGATTGAAAAAAAACTGTGTTAAATTTGTTGTTTTGTTCTCACTGAAGTCGTTGCCTTGTTGGTGCTTTCGCTTCTCTGTGATGATAATGTCCTAGCCGAGAAGAAGTCCTTGCATAATGCGGTACACCAGTTATCTCAGAGTTCATAGAGCCGCTTGAACCACTGGTTGATTTGAAGCAGGTACATATCTATCATAGAAATCCAGTATTTTTTGGATTTTTTTCATTTGAACAATTTTTCAAACAATAATCGAATGTCAGGTTAGAATTCGTCATCGATCTTTACTTCACCATAGTGACTGATGGCATTCTGTTTCAAGTGCCATACATAGAGCTTGTGCCTTGTGTTACTGAACACCTGGAACAAAAATTTGTTGTATAATGAATCATCAATCAGTTATTATGGAAGGTTATGTTCTACTGTTTAAACACCCAGCATATTTTTTCATGTTTTTTATTGAATTCATAAAGCCTCAAGCAATTTGCATACTAATTCTGATCATTTTATAGGAACATCATACAGGTATATAGAAATAATTATATATTGTCTGTGTAATCATGTATGCTAAGGTGTTAAAACATCAATCTAAAGACATGAAAAATCATATGCATTTTCGAGAACATCAATACAGAAACATAGTAGGGTGTAGTAAGTACCTTTTTAATTTCACTTGTCATAGATAAGTCCTTATCTTTAAATATGGTAACCAGATATTTTCTCCCGTTGACTTTCTGAATATCACCAGCAACCAAATAAAAGTCTCTTTCTTATCATCACCAATGAACGCACAACAAAATATCACACATTAATAATGGTTATTAACTCCCACAATCGGGGCACAAATAAGGTTATACTTGTTTATCCTGTAATTAGTGCCAAATATCATCACACCCCTATAGAGCATGTAGTCATATTTCATCATTGCATCCCTCCAAAAAAAGTGCGGTCAATTTTCCATCTTCATCCAATTTAGACCTAAAGAATAAATATTATTCCCTTCCATCAATTAAGTACTGCGCGTCGATAACATTTTGTGCATCACCTCCTTCAATGGCTTTCATCCTTATTCTATTGACATAATTAATTTGGTCCCTCATTGTGTGCCCTACATTTTCTTCTCCTCTTGCATCGCACGTCAAATATTTGAAACTTGCAGTTAGCCTTTGACCCGCACTCCACGGAGTCGCTAATAAATCACACCTATCGAGAGATATAACTAACCCACGGAGCGCTTCACAAAGATAATAGATTTTTGTGTTGCTCTCATACTCAATACTAAACTACAAAAGGGGTAGATAGTGGAAAGTCTGAGGTCGTCAACATAGATGGTAGGAATTTAAAAGTTAACTACGCAGAACTCGTAATTGGGTCGTCAATCCGATTGCGTGTCGGGAACAGTCAATGTTGCAAACAAGGTTTTAGGGGTTTTATCTATAAACTACAAAACATGCAAGAACAAGAGGAAAAACTATATTAAACTAACACTTGGGGACATTTGAGTTACATGATCGATAGAGTACTTTGATCCTAGATTTTATCCAATAAAAGACATATAAACATATCCTAATCTTTATGTCACATAGTGTGGTCGATAGTCAACACTTCTATTTATCTTTCACACTAAAGTGCCCACATCTTATTCTATCAGTACAACCTCTGTAATTATGAAAAAACATCAAGCGGCCTGGTCGTTATGCGCTCCTCTTCCCCGCAAAGAGTTACATCTCTGGCCTCCACTATGCCTAAGCCTATAGAGGCAGGGATTAGCATCTCATGATGACTCTAAGGTTGCAACGAAAATAGTCAAATTACAACAACCGTAGTTGCTACTAAGTATCTGTCATCCCCTATCGGGATACCATATTCCAGTTCATACTAGCGTACGATCACCGGAGTGGTGCTCACGACCCACATACATACACCCACATGGTTGTGGACTCTCACTCCCCTTATTATCCTAGGGACACTCCTAAGGGGACAAAAATGCTAGCACCATACATGAAAAATAAACTAAGGTGTATGCCAATATAGGGTATAAACCATGCATTCAAAAAGAATGTAAAGAACACATCAAGTATGATATTCATAAACATAAAAGGATTGGGTGATTTAGAATCCCACAAAATATCTACCAAATCATGAATATAAATTTAAATCCTCGAGCTAAAGAACTACTCCCTAAGCATTGAACCCAATCTTTCCATTAGATTCAATGCCTTTGGCAAAACTAGGAAGATTAAACTAAGAGAGAAGGGTTATTCCGTTTCTCTCTCTACCTACTCTTAGAAAAACTAGGAGAATGAAAATAAAACTAGCCAAACTTAAACCCTATTAGACATATGTCCCTATATATAGTAGATAGGAAATGGGCCTTAAAAGAGCCTCAAAAAGACAAGGTAAACCCTTGTTAGCCACCAACACGGGTCGTGCAATAGCACACGGTCCATGTGGCACTGACTGTGCAATAGGTCACGGACTGCCGGCTGGCTGCATGTTTCCATGCAACTGAGTGGCGTAGCCGTGTGTTTCCTCGTGGGTCACCGACATACTTTGCGGGCCACTAACTGGGAGTTAATTTCTTAGAAAATAGATGGTGAAGCCGTGCATTTCATCATGAGATGTGGGCTGATCTTTGGATCATGATTTTCAAGGGGCACAGGTCATGCAATATGGCACAACTCTTGCTTCATACTTAGCTGTACGAGCTGATTAAACTGCACGGGTCGTGCAATACAACACGGTCGTGCTAGTCTTCTTACTTCTTCGAGCTTCAACTCCCTTCTTCTTGGCGCATTTCCATCTTCTACAGCAATTAAGCGCATAGCTTTTGGTCTACTACCATCCTTGTGAATGGTCTTCTACTCCGAAGTTCTTATGAGTGATCTACAATGAAGCTCACAAAATAGGATTAAGACGCTCCTAAGGACATAGCATCCATTAGGTATAAATAAATCTACAAAATTAAATATTTAGACTAGAAACCAACAAAGGCTATTTAAACCCCTTGTGATATAAACCCAACTAAACCTAGCAATTGATCATCCAAACATACTAATAAATGTGCTAAATGAATTGGTTAACACATGCTTCTAGGTGCATATCAACCTTAGACCAGTCATCCGCTATCTTCTTGACTACGCTACAAGTACGGCTATTCTTTCCTTGTAAAATCATAGTTATGCTCACTGATGTGGTGCTTGATTTCATAGATGTTGTAGCCCTACATCTTGTTCTTGCAGTAGGAAATTTCGTGGTTTTTCTTTTCTTGTTTGATGGATGTTGGCTTGGTATGTCTTTTTAGTTCTTGAAACTAATTTTCCTTGACGCGAGCACGAGTAATATATTTCCTTGATCTTGATTACAGCCCTAAATCATGTTCTTGTAATAGGAAACTTCTTGGTTTTTCTTATCTTATTTGGTGGTTGTTGGCTTGGTGTGTGTTGAGATCTTGAAACTGATTTTCCTTGACGCGATCACATTTAATATTTTTCCTTGATCTTTCCGTCACTTGTTAGTATTTGTGCTGACTTCCGTACAGAAAATTCAAGTGAAGTTGCATGTGCGCGATTTAATGTTTCAAGCTTTTCCCATGTAGGATTAAGTTTTATCTATCGCCAACAAGTCTTGTAAACATATATCTGGAAAAAAACACAATGAAATCAGAGTATGCTATTACTCAGGAACTTAGTAAGTCGTGTTTGTATTAAAACATCAAGTCATACACTTGTAACATCACACAATATAGGAGTAACATCATCTTCTATAATTTTTTAACTTCAATTTGAAACAGATTATTTGCATAATGTATTGGATCATCAACTATTATATTTGAACATCACATTATGTTATTGCAATATGTAATCCTAAACATGCTCAGTGAATTTTCAGCATCATGATGTATAGTTAAAACATCATACTAGACACCATGAACATCATCTCCTATAATTCAAATCCTCAGCTACATACTGACATTTCGATAATGTGAAAGAGGGTCAACTACATTACTTAAAACATCACATTGCGTGGTTGTAACGTGAATTTTAGTGTGAAACCTTAGGCATTTCAAATCAGGCCTTCAGCAACTAGTATCAGCATATCATTCATTCAAATCAGGCGTTTCAAAACATAATGCTCTGTTCGATTTCAAATCAGAAATTTGAAAGCTCTAATTAAACCACGAAAACCTGTAAAATGTACGACATGTTCGTTGTTGAGATTCGTTTCACTTTCCTGTGTGTGATTCTGATGTTGCACTGTTTGTACGATAGCTAATTGAGTGTCTTCATTCATGATCTCGAATTTTAAATCTGCAATTTTTGAAATTGAGTCGAACCCACATATTTTGGATAAGTAATGTTAAATCGGTACCAAATTGTAGTTGTATATTACTTGATTGATGCTTTGTTGATGTTGATTGATGTTGTTCTTCAAATTTGTTGTGGTTGATTATTAATGATATATAGCGGTTGGAAGTTTTAGATTTGGTGAATGATTTTGTTTTAGCATTTGGTGTTTAAACGAGAATGGATGAAGACTTTTGGAAAAATCGTGTTTTATGTTTGCGCACCTTCAAGCCAAAGGGTTTTAGGTTGATTTTGTTCTAGTTGCAGTCAGGCGCCTCAATTTTTTTTGCGGGGAACCCCGAGCTGGAAGTAATTGCTTGTTTTCCCGCGAATTTGGCTTGCCATTTTCTAATTTTTCCTTTAGTTCCTAGTCTCACCATAAGATGGTATCGTAGGAAACAAGTGAAGTCCCCAGTGACTTCACACATCCACTGGGCCAAAACTTCTGCTAAACGTATACTGTGTTTTCATTCCATTTCTGTGTTAGTCATCTCAAACAATTGCATCAATGCCTCGAATGGTTCTCTCATCATCTCGAAACAACACTTATTATGCTCCTCCTTCAGTTATATATTTCCATCCAAGAAAACGTTCACCACTTATTATGCCCCTCAGTTTGATATTTTTATCCCCGAAGACATTCACCGCCTGTATTGGCCCTGCGTTCGTAGGAAATCATACCTTGTCAAAAGAAATGAACCGCATTCTACATTTGTGGTCCGAGGTCTTTGGTCAATCATAAGTTCATATGTTCTGTCCCTGTACTTCTCTTGAGTAGCCTATTTGTTTTAGAATCCGGTCTCTTTTTACAGCCTTTGATCTTTGTAGCCAATTGCACAGTTGGTAGTACAACAGTTGCTGATTCTAGGCTTTCTAAGTGATTCTGGTCTATTAAAATGTGACTACATAAATCCCTGTCAAGAAGCGAGTTGTTGAAGCCATACTTATATTAATGTTCCCCCGACACCAAGTATGGCAACAGAATTGACTAGGCAAAAAGGTAAAATATGCTACAAAACAACTGCGGGAGAATCAACATGTACACAAATCAGATATTCATTATAGTGTAATTAGAGGGATGAATTTACCCAAAAACAGACTTGAAACATCCTGGAATGGGCAATATCTACCTCTTTTTCCCCTGTGGTTTCAATAAAAACAACCAAACCACACGGGGGAGTGTTTGCTAGAAAGAATAGCTTGGGAATCTGCAATTTTTTTTATCCTGAACCCAGCTTTTCCGACAGCCCCACCACCTCCATAACAGTATTTAACCAAGGTAGCTACTAAGATATACAATTTACACTTTCATACTAAAGGCTCTGCCAACCACCGACATCGCTGTATAAGTAAACCTCAACTAAGCACAACAATAAATAAATTGACACTTAGAGCGTCAACTGTCCAGGACTTTTTCGAGATGATCTCGAAGAAGGCCTGCTCTGCTCTGGCACTCCTGATGATGTTCTCTTGGGTTCTTCGGGTCTTTGGACCTCCTGAACAGAAGAATTTGAAGTCCACTTTTATCACTATAAGCTCAAAACATGAAATTAGGCAGCTAAAGAAAA
>JAULKM010058236.1:0-12441 GCA_032355605.1 Rubia tinctorum
TAACCCTTGAATGTTTGATCAAGACGTGGAATGTCTTCATTTATGGTGGTAGTCGTACCCTGATCTCCATCAGTGTGGGTTAGCGTCACGAGCCCATTGTGGTGAGCAATTTAAATTTTACATTTATATTGTGTTTCCTAGCTTGTATTACCAATATTTAAATTTAATTTATAAATATTCCCTTTAATAACAGATCCGTAGCGATTCAGACGATGAATGTCCGCGGGCTACATTTGGCAACATAACTACTCATTTCATTCACACCCGACGTAAAAGAACTTAGGGGATGTTCCCATCCTGTTAAGTAATCCATGTCACGTATTAATTTTATTTAAAAAAATATGTTTCTCTACTTTACTTTCATGTTAACTGAACATGGTTTTTGTTTAAAATCCAGTACATCCCAAGCCAGATTGTGGAGCTCTTTCCGTCGTTGAAGTTTCCTACTGTGCTCAGGTGCAATGGTAGGGAACACCACATGCATTACTCGGGGAACGGGAGGTTAGAGACCCTGGGGCTGAAGGTTTTTGAGCAGTTTCTTATTGCAAAGGAACTCAGCAAAGTGGACACGCTCTACTTCGAGCTGATCAATCATTCCGGTCATATAGTTTTTAATGTCGAACTTCTTCCCTATTGATGCAATCGGTTTTTTTGCATAGAATTTGATCATAATATTTATAATAAATGTGCTATATCATATTTGGAAAAAGATTATTATTGATGTATATTAATATTTAATCTTTAATTTTAAATCTTCTTGTTAACTATGTTATTTTAATGTTATGAAATCCTTAATATTTAACCTGACATACGCACAAAGTTTTAATAGTAGTATCAATAAAAAAATTAAAACAAATATGGGGTATTGTTGTAATCAGCCTTGAACTAGCAAATTTGTGTTGTGAAATTTGTTTTTAAGTAAACTCGAACTGTTGACCGGCTACTTGGTGGGCCAAAATTGTTCGGCCCATCAAAGTCTGTGACGTCGCTAAGTAGTCGACACCATGTGGCCTGATCTGAATTTAACGCGATGTACATCGAGGCAAAAAAAAATGGTTCAAAATGACATCTTTTCAAAACGGTTATAAATATGGGGACCCTGGAAATCAATCCAACCATCCATTCACAAGTAACTCGCGAATTCTAATAGTATCCAGCTTCCTCCTTATCTTCTATACTCATGAAAAAGGTTTGTTCTTCCCCATCTCCTAATACCTAACTTTTCGAATTCTTACTTTTCAATGTCACATCTGTGGTCTGTGAATGTGTTTTAATTTTTTGTCTATCTAGTTTTATCTCAGATTTATGAGAGTGTGAACTTTCCTTGAGTTGAAACGTAGGTACAATGTTTTGGTTTGTTGCAAAATGGTTTTTGTTTAATATGATGTTGATTATGCTTCAGTTTTCTGGTTATATGTGTTTCTTCTTGTAGCTTCCTATGATATATGCGACGTTGCTAATTTATCTTCAACAACTCGGTTTATGCGATTATAGTGTGACGTCGCATCTTCTTATTTCTAGTAGCTTATCTTAAACTTGTGACGTCTCACTATTATCGGGTGACCATTGGATTGAATAAAATGTTATCGACGTTGCATTATGACATCAATTCTACAATTTTTATGCATATGCGACTTTGGTCTTGTTTTGGTCTTGTATTTGGCTTAACCAACCACTATGTGAAGTCGCACATACATGTAGGCTATCCCACTGGTTGAGCCGACATGCACCTGCGACGGCATTGCCGATGTCGCACCTTGCACTCCATAGCACAGTTCGCACTTGACATTTTCCCTTTTAATGCTGGACTGATGGATGGTGAAGGATCGTCTAATCCACCCTTTTCAAGTCTTTCACTAACGTACATATGTATTTACTAACTAACACATCTTCACACTTTATACATAACACCTAAGTACTTTTTGGTTTTCATACAGTTCGATGCACAATGTCGGAACCCAGAGCCTGTTTTGTTTGACAACGACCATCATACGATAGCTCTTGATAGCCCACATTTCCACTGCACTCTCAAGCATCAGAACTTTGGGAAAAACCCCTACTTTGGTAAAGATTTTTAAATAAATTTTATTTGTTGACAATTACACACACACACACATATATATAAGCATACTTCTATTTTTTTACTCTGTACACTTGGTGTGAAATTATACCACTCTTACCAACTGAGAAGACTCCCATAGTGCAGAGGTGTTACGGGACAAAGTGGTGTATGAACTATTTGGGGCAAGGTAATATCAAGGCCCTTTCCCCAAAGGGTTTTGACAAATTCCTTAGGGGACACAACATGCGCATCGGGGACACCTTATTCTTCAAGTTTCTAGAAGTTGGGGGACCAATCGTATTCAGGTCATCATTGTCTGCGGTGATTGAGTTTATTGTATTTTCACTTATGTTGGAATTTAGACAACTCTTATTTGAATTTATGTAAAACTTGTATGGATATTTTCATGACTACTATTTTTAAAATTATTTAATTATCTTATTTGAACATTATATAACTAACTATGTATATGTACGATTTGATTTTTACATGATTTTAAAAAAACCATTTTATAATTCTATGTTTAAAACCCATTAAACAAAGGGTGAATTAGACATTTACGAAACTTAATTCTGAATTCTATGGTGTTCGTAGCATAATGATTGCTAGCTACTGTAATGCCTAATTATCTTGTTATGAACCCCTAAATTAATCGTGATGACGGGATATTGGAAGGAGAGAGATGTTAAAACGGGGAGAAGCACATGACCACCATATTGTGTTTTCATTTTTTAACACCGTCAAATTCTTTACATAAACTTATCTTGTACATGCCTATGACTTTGGTAGTAAATAAGACCACATGTCGGTACAAACGAATATTAATGTGAAATCGGTATACCTATTAAAACAACATGTACGACGTCGCATATGTTTTGGTAAATTATGTACATCAATTTTTTAACCTTTTACTTCGGTTCCCATAATTACCGAGGTAAAAAAAATTATATACCTCAATTTTTTTATAACCACAATAAATAATATCTTTTACTTAGAAAAAATAACCGAGGTAAAAGAACATTTTACCTTGGTTATTTGGTGTTAACAAAAAAACAGCGGTAAAAGGGGCGAAATAATAGGTCATTTTTCTTGTAGTGTTACCAAAATTAATATTTCTGTGTTCTAAAGTTGTTCTCAGTACAACAGAGTAATCCAGAGCCTATTGTGTTTGACCATGAACATCATACAATGGCTTCTAATAGCCCACAGTTCTACTGCACTCTGAAGCAACAGGACTTTGGGGGAAACCCCAACTTTGGTAAGGCATTTTCTATTAATATTAACCGTTATTAATTACACACACAAACATATTTCCAATATTTTTTTATTTAATACATCCTGTGGGATATTGTACCACTCCTGCCGACTAAGAAGACCACCGTTGTGTTAAGGTGCTATGGGATAGAGTGGCGTATGGACAACTCAGGGGGTGGGAAGATCAAGGGCATGTCCCCCAAGGGTGTTGGCGAGTTTCTTTCTAGAAATCCCTTATGCATCGGGGATACCTTTTTCTTCGAGATGATAGAAGTTGGGGGCCAATCCTCTTCAAGGTCATCATAATCTGAGCTGATTGAGTTTATTGTAATTTATTTTATGTTGAAACTATGAGACAATTATTATTATAATATATGTATTATTTGTGAGGATGTGTTCGTGACTTTTCTAATAATTTAAATACCTTAATTAAACATTATATAATTAATTGTTGTGGTTTTCCCCTTTATTCTACCATTTTACATTGGAACGCAATGGAACTAACCTTCTTAAAATTTTAAATAACACTTCTTCATTTACAAAAGTCCATTTGTACTTATTCAATTACATATCAGCGACGTCAGTCTTTTGTCGCATAACATGTCGATGGGAACGACATAGAATGCGATTTCGGATGTCCTTATGAACCAATATATGCGACTTTGACGCAATTCGATAACATTATTTACTCTATTTTTTTATATTTTACCTCGGTTAATAAAAAAACCAAGGTAAAAAATATATTATTTACCTCATGTTTCAATCGAGGTAAAATTTTATTTACTTCAAAAAAATCACGGTATAAGAATTTTTTACCTCGGTTATTTGACCTAAGCTAAAAATTGAGGTATCAACCCTTTTCATGGACAAATATTCCACACAAAGGTTTTCAACATATGAAGGAGCATTCAAAATCAAATTTATCAATACAAAAGGTACCAAACCACGACAAACATATCATCATTTAGGTGATACACAAAATACATGTATCTTCAAGTTGATCTTCACATCAAGAAATTGATGAAAATCAAACAGTTTAATCCCTCCGTCCCAGCATAAGCTGCACAGAATCTTTTTCACAGTCTTCAAGAAACATATTTGACCATTAATATGTTCAACTGTGTATAATAACGCCAAATAAAAGTTTGATATTTAGAAACTACTTAATACAACTAATCCAACAATATCAAATATGATAATATTGTTGTTTTTATATCTATTCAAATATGTGGTCAAAGTTTGACAATGTTGACTGTCAATTAGTAAGTGTGCAGATTATGTTGGGACAGAGGGAGTATGTTATTTCCATATCAAATAGTCTTCATTAGTAAGCTTCTGCATTGGGTACAGACGATACACTTGAAAATATTACATCTTCCATGTAACCAAACAACCATACTTATGTAGTCAGCAATCTTAAACAAAAGAGAAGGAAAATATATCACACATTGGAATATTGAGTACTACATTAATCAATCCAAAAGGATGTACCATTGAAAATATGATCATCCCAAGTTAAAAATATGAAATGTTACAATGGTTTTGATCAATGGAATCCCCTCTCATAATGACCTCTACCTTCTCCCTTGTTGTTTCTCCTTTTCCTTCTATGGTGGAGATGAATTTTGGTGTTTTTGGAGCTTGATTTAATGGAGGAAAAAAATAAATGGGGATGATGAAATTTTGGTCTCTAATGATGGAGGGCGCCAATTTTTTTTTCAATTAATGCCCTTTCAAAGAGTTTTGGATTTTTTTGTTAAGTATGACGCAAAAAGGTATTCTCCCGCCGGGGTTCCGACATCTGTCGATGCATGCGACATGTTGGTCATTAGTGGTTTAGGTCTGTTGATGGGTCAATAATGGCCTAACAAGCCCATTTCATATGAATATACAACGTCACTTGTGTGTGGACTGTATATCGGGCTTCACAAAGTGAGAAGCAATGTCGGTTATTCAATAAGTCAACGAGCATATAGTGATTGTTCATGGACCAAATGACCCATTCTATAATCATTTAAGACATCTCAAAGGGTTTGAGCCAATGTTGGTATGTGAGAGGAGGCTTGCGATGTCGGCTACTAGCATCTAAGCTATTAAGATTTTGGGTTAAATCAATGTTCGGTTAAAGAATTAAAGTGATACGAGTGACCAATGCATTAAGATTAAATTGATATGAAGTTGACAACAAGGCACTAAAAATTTAGTAACATTAAAATTAGAATATTTAAAACATATAATTATTAATTTCGACATTAGATAATTTTTTATGCAATCATGTTGCAACCTTATTACACGAGTTAGGGTTTGACCATTACCCATTTGATGGTGAAGAGTGTTGAAAGCCAGACATAGCCAATTTAATTCTAAGACCAACTATTTGACCTTTAGTATTTTCATAGGGTTTGCATTTGAAGCAGACATGGTTTGACCCTTACCCATTTGTTGGTGAAGAGTGTCCACGGCTAGACATAGCCGATTTAATTTAAAGCACAAATATTTCACCTTCAGTATTTTCATAAGGTTTAAGGTAGAAGTCGACGAATATCCAAACCTTATTACAAGAGTCGGGGTTTGACCCTTACTCATTTGATGGTGTAGAGTGTTAAAGGCCAGACATAGCTAGTTTAATTTGAAACCCGAATATTTGACTTTTAGCATTTTCATAGGGTTCGCATTTTAAGTTAATGAATAGTCAACCTTATTGCATAAGTCAGTGTTTGACCCTAACCCGTTTGTTGGTGAAAAGTGTTGAAGGCTAGACATAGCCAACATAATTCGAAGTCCATAGATTTGACCTTCAACGTTTTCATGGGGTTTAAAGTTAAAGCAAAAAAATTTCCAGCCTTATTACATGAGTCGAGGTTTGACCCTGACCCAATTATTGGTGAATAGTGTTGAAAGCCAAACATGGCCGATGTAATTCGAAGACCATAGATTTGACCTTTAGAATTTACAAATGGTAAGCATTTGAAGCCGGCAAATAGTCAACTGGGAGTTCGTCGTCGTACCTCTCAAAGCTACTATTTTTAAGCCCTAAAGTGCTCTTAACTACAACGAAATAGATAATGGCAAGTCGATGTCGTCCACGGAGAAAAGAGATTTTCCTAAGCGTTTACACATATAAGGATGAATACTACCCTAAATATAAAGATATGCATATATATATATAAGCATTTAAAGAGGAGGTTTTTTTTTTTGTTTTTCTAAGTTATGAATTTAAAGACAAATTACCTATCAAGCAAAGTGAAGATAGTAAATAAACAAAAAACTACTAAGAAGAGATTAAACTCAAATTACGGACTTTTGGGTGCAATTGATTTCTACTTCCAAACCTTTCATCTATCATTGAACATACAACCTATTCAATACTTTTACTACTTGTTGTGAAGATAAATCTTCCACCTTCTTTGATAGTAGTTTACAAGAGTGATTTCGACATCTCTTGCTAAACCTCACTAATGACTCCTTTAGTCGATCAACGCCTAAAAGTATCCCGTTAATGACATTAATTACAAATAATCAACAAGCTTGGTAACACTTATAAACAGTGCACTGTGTCTGAGCATTGAACCAATTCATGTATTTATACAAGATTATTCAAGAACGTTCAACGTTCATAAACCTATCTTATTTTCTACACAAAACAAACATGACAAATAATTTGACATTATCACATTTATCTAGCATTCATCAAATCATCAACCATATTTCTAATTCATGCCTTTGGATTTCATATCAAAAGAAAGGAGAATTAGCTACTTTCTCCAAACCCTTATACATAATCGTACAAGTAATTCATATACTCAAATTTTTAATACCATTAATGTATTCAACTACCAAATTCAAGCACAATAAATACACAATAGAAAAAAATTAAATAGCTTCATACAAAGTTCTAAAGACATGGGTTTGGAAGCTTTAATCAATTGCTCTTAAGACTAAGTTTAGCTACTAGAGTTCGTACTAAACAACAAAAGCAATTGAAACATAAATTCAAGATGAAACAAAGATGGAAAAGATGAGAAACTAGGGTTTCTATGGCTAAGGTTTCGGGAGAAGAAGATGATGGAAGAAGGAGAAAATTAGAGAGTATTTGTAGTCCAAAAAGTAGATCTGGGCAGAGGGTCGTCACGACTCGTGACACATGCGTCGCGACTCACGACGGGCAAAGTACTCTTCCCTCACATGTTGTCTTCTTTTTGTCTAAGCGTAGTGGTCTCTTCTTCTCTTTTTCGAGTCTTCAAGGTTTTCATTGTCTTCAAAATGTTGTCTCCATGGTCTTCAAATCATCAAACCATTACCTTGTCTCACAAAATCATTATTAAAAGTTATAAGAGCGATGAATTCACTCTTAACTCTAGTAATAGAATTTCAAGGTAAAATGGATTATCCAAAGCACAAAATCATACCAAAATGGGTACAAAAGATCCCAAAATTATCGTATAATATGGACATATCATCAACCTTATTACGAGAGTCGGTGTTTGACCCTAACATGTTTGTTTGTGAAGAGTGTTGAAGGCCAGACACAACCAACTTAATTCGAAGCCCAAAGATCTGACCATTAACATTTTCATAGGGTTTACAATTAAAGCCGATGAATATCCAACCTTATTACACAAGTTAGGGTTTGACCAATGAAAATATTTTTGGTAATATATTTCTTATGTATATTTTTATTTTCTTAAAGATTATTCTTTCCATGTTAAATTTTTTAGGCCTGGAATTTTGGCTCGGGCTTAATTGATACTGGACCAAATTCACTCGAAGACCCAACAAATATTTATATGTGCAACTTCGGAAATTTTTGTTTCAAGTCACTCTAGTCCAAGCCCAATGTGTGATTGTGTTTGGGCTGAATGATTTGGAGACCCGGTAACCCTACCGTTCGGTTTCACAAATGTTTCGATAGCCTGTCGGCATAATCTATGTATGCATACGACTTCATCTATTGGCGTTTCAAGTCACTCTGGTCCAAGCCCAACGAGCAAAATCTTTGGGCCGAATTCAATAGGGTGGCACATAATGAATGAACCTCAACGTCGCAAGATATTATTTATTGTTTCGTTATGGACAATAGGTTTTGTGGCGTAGCTTGTAGGTTGAAACGATATTGTTTTTTTCTGAGCATTTAAACCCTCCGCCCTTAAACCCATCTCAATTCTTCCATTCGACGTCACATATAAATCCTGATCTGAAATTTTTCCCCCAAAAATCCATCCAATCAACACTAAAATCTGTCCACCACACAAGCCTCGTCGTCACGTCCAAGATTTCCCATTCAATTTCGAAATTCATTAGTTTGGATCTAAGCCTTTTAAATTCTAGGAGGCCAACAATTTTAAAAAGGTACACATTTGGATTCTCCCATCCTCAATTCGTGTTAGGTAGTTCGTGTTTATGTTTTCGGTAATTGGATTGTGGTTCGTTCATTGAATGAATGTGGTTTTTTATTTCAATGTATGGCTAGGGTTTTGATATAACTTTTAGGTTTTCATTTCGGATGTTAGTCATATGTCCACTGTTAGTGTTTGTGAAAGAAATTATTGGTATTGCATATTAGTTTACGATGTGTAGATTTAAATGGTCCAAAAACAATGATTTCATTGATTTGTTTGACCTTCGCATATGGTTCACACATCCATTTACCCTTGGTGATAGGTCGTATGAAGTCGTACATTCATCCAGTTCTTCAATGAACTTGAATGTATGAGTTTGCACAACCCTTCTGCCTGGCCGATTGGTGTGTGAAGTTGAACATTCATCCAGTTATTCAATGGACTTGAATGTGAGACTTTGCACATGACATATCGGGCATGCTAAAATGTTCATGAGATACATGGAGGTTGCTCAAAACCTTTCAATTGACTTATTTTTTGGCTTGTGTACTAATAATTTTCTACATTCATGTTCAAAAGATAGCACCAGTTAAGAAGACTGCCAAGAAATCTATGGGGAAGAATGGCGGAGCCGGTTTTTCAAGGGCAAAGAAGGAAAAGACCACCCCCACCCCTCCACCCTTTTTCATTCGCCTCAATAATATTTTTCGGCAAGGAAAACGCGAAGTGGTACCTGTTGATCAGCAAAAGGTGGATGAAGGAGGTGAGGGTGATAAAACCCAGGTTCGTGCCTTTCATTTCTTCGAGCATGAAGGGTTTGATATTACCTCGATAAGACAACGTATTCGATGGATGTTGTAGAGTTCTATGCAAACTTCACGAGGCTCAGCAGTGATAGATACAAAGCTCAGGTCAATGGGGTCAACATGGTGTTGAACATCAACTTGATCAATAGGGCTATCGGGTGCACTTTTGGGGCAGAGGAGACAATTGAATTTATGAGCCTTTACTTCCGAGAGTCGTGGCCTCTAATGGTAGACGAAAATGATCTGTTTGGGCGACTCGACCCAAACCGCATAGTGGAGAAGTATTTCAATATCCAGGTGGGAAATGGAATCATCAAGCTATCTCAGACATTCTCTTTGACATGCATCATGTCCAAACTACGTTGAACGTCAAGGATCTCCCAATATGGTAGCTCAAATAAAAATAAAATGCTTCTTCCAACTACTAGAAACCTTTGGTTTCCTCCTCCTCTTTCCAGAGTCATTTCGTAAGTCACATAACATTTACAAGATGGACGTACTTGATAAAATAGGAGGATGGGGCACCAACTCTACCTTGCCATTGAATTTATCACGCTGATTTCTCCATCAATGAGTTGTCAGAAGCCATCTCCGGTGTCCAAGATACACTGTCTTACTTCCATACCTCAACAGACAATAATTCACTCATTCCAAACAAATGGGGCATACCTTATAACCTTTAACTGAATAGCTAGGTAAGTTTATATATGCGGAAAAGTCATTCACGCTGCAAAACAGTATGGCTTTAAATTCGAACCACTCCTTTTGTAACCCATCATACATCATCATTCCAAGATTCTACAAGAGTTTAAGGTCATCTACCAAGGGAGCTAGGTACACATAGATATCGTTTTCTGATTGCTACGAACCAGAGAACATAAGAGACAACATCATGTACTTCCTCTTCAAGCACAACCATACCATCATTAGCCACAAACTATGATTGATGCTCATATTACCAAACAAGTTTATTCCATCCTGCACAGATCAAGGTTATTTTATACCCATCATATAAAAGGGTCTCATGATATCTGTGCAAGGTTGAAAATATCTCTGGTTTTCTATTGTATTTCTTTACGACCTCCTCAACCAAGTCATCCAACCTATCTTCCTTCTCGATCTCTACATCATTTTTTGTAGGCTCATCCACATTCTCCCTATGCCAAAACCAAGTTGTGTATGTTGGAACAAAACTGTGTATGGATAAGTCATCCTTCAACCAGTTACATCTTCATAAATAACGATGTCCTGACACTTCTTGTAAGGAAAATATACATAAGAAAAATTGTCTTTTGCGGCATTCACGAATGCATATTTAATGAAGTAAGCTGCAAATGATTGATACTCCTCACTAGGTCAATCTTCATCAAAATAATGAGTTTTATCCATAGAAAATCCTAAAAAATAATAATAAGTGTACATTCTTTGGGGTACTATCTTAGCAAAAAATACAAACACTTATATCAACTCAATTCATGGATTCCATATACATATTAATTTGGGAAATATATGTACATATATGGCAATGAAATCTCAACTGTCATGTTCCATGCACATTTAACATCACCTTATATATACATATGGAATGCCTAAATTGGATCAACCCATAGTTAAACACATCATGTCATATGAATCGAAAATTAACATAGAACTCTAAATTGAAGAAATGGAAATAGAAATTTAAAATATGGAATAATTATTTGTTAATTGAGTGGTGAGTTAGCACAAACCACAACGCTATTGCCCACCTTCAATAATGGGGATTTGAATTTTGTCGAGCCAATGTGAAAGAAAAATTTGAATTTTATGATTGATTTTGGTCAGGGGACCAAATCTTACTTAGTGAATCCCGATAGATGCGAAGTCGGTCCTGAGAGACGGTATGGTTTCGATCAATGTAACCTTGTATGCAAATTCGGTCATCTTATGATTGACTGATATAGGTCAAACAAAGATAGCCAACGTCGTATCTATGTCGGTTACACTTTTTACTTTGATTTTAAAAACTATTTATATCTGTTATCATAGAATTGATGTAAAAAATCTATTATTTACCCGGGTTATTTTATAACCGAGGTAAATAGTAAATTTTATTTCAAAAAATTAACGGTGGTAAAATAAATTTTTACTTCAAAAAATTAACCGTGGTAAAATAAATTTTTACTTCGGTTATTTTCCGTAATAACTTTTTTACTTCGATTATTTTCCGTAAACCCAACAACCGAGGTAAAAAAAAAGTGAAGTGACGAATGCTGGTTCTAGTAGTGATTTGAGCGATGGTATCCAGTTTCCTCCCAATAACGTTCTAAAATTAATATAAATTAGTTGAGTGGATCACAAATAGTTCCTAAATCGAGTTCGAATCGTTAATAGTTCATTTATATTTTAATTAATTCTATTTATAAATGTTTGAGTTTTTTCGTTAATGCAATTCCGAGTATATGGTATTCGTATTAGTATAGGCGTAGCTACAGAAAAGGGAATTAATTTAGTGGTTTCTTCTTGTATTTTCTATTTGCACAAGCATGCTTCTTGTAAACATATATTATTATACTAGTTATTCAGGATGGTTGTTAAATATTGTAATTATTATCCAATAAATAACATGGGTACAGAGAAACAAAAGTTGAGTTTCATTATAGATATTGTAACTGTAATTTAAAGTTAACAACAAATTCAATTCAATCATGAAACATTCCTATTTCGAGCTCGTACGTAATAATTCATTTATATTTTAATTAACTTTACACATGCAGGGATGCAGATGTTACTTATATTTTTATTATTTTAGTTTTGATCTAGAGTTGCACAAGTCAAGTGCAATTTGTTATTTTAGTTTTGATCTAGAGTGTATTAATCTAGGGTTTAATATGATTCAGGGTGAATTGATTTTGCCCCATTACAGTGATGGAGATCAGGGTACGACTACCACCATAAATGAAGACATTCCACGTCTTGATCAAACATTCAAGGGTTATGT
>JAULKM010058247.1:0-28451 GCA_032355605.1 Rubia tinctorum
ATTCAGAATAAATCCACTAATCAGAGATATAGTACAAAGTACACCATACAACTATACTTATCTTCTAATTACAACGTATGGATTTTGCAAGCTCCCCTTGCTACCGATCCTCCTTGATCAGACTCCCTCTGACCTCGAAACTTGTCGACGCTGGATCTCTTTCTCCTAAATAATTAAGGCATGCGTTCTGAACTTTAGCAAATAGGTCGTGTATGTTGGAACATAAAGAATTTGGCTCTTGCAAATACTCTCAGAAGATAGAAATCTGAAGTGCAGATTTTCTCGGTTTAATTCATTATACTTGCAGCCGTATAATGTCCTCTATTTATAGTCCATTGACAGATCGAAATTGCTCCATAATTATCTCCATAATATTCCTAATCCTTATCTGCTTTTTGAAGCATATCCAAATCCCATAAATAAAGGAATTTTCCTTATCTTAAATATCCCATAATATTTCATAATTCCAATTCCATAAATATATGGATTTTTCATAATTTCATTATACTTCTAAATGTATGTATTAAATATTGTGTAATCTACAATTTCCATAAACTAATATTACCGCAATATTCTTCTCGCCAGATCTAGATTTTCGCTGTATGTTCTAACATGGAATATTTTCCGCGGTATGTTCCAATATGGAATATTTTTCTTATATTAACTTAGTTCACAAATGCCAACTTAAATAATCCATGAGATGTATATGACTTTACAAAATGAATCACTTTTTCCAAACAAATTAAAGCTGCAAATTGATTGCCTAAATTGCAAATAGATTAACGAAATAAGAGTCAATTAACGCCATGAAATGTACATTAGATAAATGCAAAAGGAACGGTTTTTAAATCATATTTCCTCATATTAACAATCAATCAAATTTATGAAAACTCAAAGGTAAAATTACAAATTAAACTCGATAATCACAAATATGTTTAGCCAAATTAACGTAATAGAAAAAAGGGGAGAATAGAGCAAACTTACCATGATGAGAAGGGCAAAGGACAGTGGAGAAAACTCGGGAAAAAAATGAGGACAATCAGATGAAACAAATTAATGAATTGAGTAGAGAAGTCGAGATATGTCTATCGTGGAGATGAGTGAAGAAGATGCGAGGGTGTTCGTGGAAATAATGGGAAAAAGTTTATAAAAAGTATTCGTGGCTTTCTTTAAAAACTAGTCTACCCCAACTTCTGTTATTTCATTAAAAACAAGTTCTACTTTTCTTAAAAGCACCTAATTTATAAGTAACCAAACACAAAAGGTGATTGGGCTTATAAGCCTCGCCAAACAAAGCCATTAAAGAAGACAAAAATCCCTATAAAATCAAAAGAATTGAAAGAAATTTGTGAGCATTGTACAAGTATCTGATGATAAAGCACGTGCAAACTTTTGTTCTCTGAACTGTTGAATAACATACTATGTATTGTGTATGTCTTTTGTATAGGTTATTTTCTTAATATCCATTGATAATTGGCAAGGTATATTGTCTTTTTGAGTCTTATTCTAAATTAGTAATAGAGTTTCAGTGGTAATGTTCAACATGCTAGAATTTTTGGTTATGTTTTACATTGTATGGAATGAATGATGTTTTTAGTGATACATTTTTCTATGTTATATGCAACCAATGCAACAATTCTAAGCTGGCATTCAATGTTACAAAAAACTGTTGTTTGTGGTATAAGTCACCCAACATCAATAGCGGTTTTATTCCTGTTTTTGGTCACCCGATCGAAGCCGTATAATCGGTATTGGATAAACGTTGGGTGCCTATTAGTGCATAGTAAAACCAATTACCAATGTCGGCGTTTTAGACAGTTTCAGGTCACCCAAAACTAGCCAATCAAATCGGTTGATCAGTACACGCCATCCTCATTGCTCTGCAAAAATGACGTCATTTTTTGTTGTCAACATCTAGTATGGCCGACATCCATGGTGTCCTTGTTGATTTCTCTCTCAAGTGAGATTTTTGGCCGACGCCGGTTTCAGGTCAAACTTGTGACTTCAGTTACAAAAAATCTGAATTCATCATTATCGTTGTCGACTAGTGCGGGTTTCATTTTGATTTTGGGTTAAACTTGTGACTGTGGTTAAAAATAACCGAAGTTGATTAGATGTTGTTTTGGTACCAATTTTCGAAAAACATACGAATTCAGTTTATAAGAATCGAGTTAAAAAAAATCTTACTGCACCTATTTTGACTTCGATTATTTTAGGGTCCAAACCCAAATCATAAGTTCCGGAAAATCGAAGTCGTGGGTCATTGATATAGTGTAAACAATGAAATCATTGGATGTGCTCTCTTTGTCCCAACCAAGATTGCACTCTTGTGTTTAGCACATTGTTCAAGAAACATGTTTCACCGTTAATATGTTTACTTACGTATAATAATGGATTTTTTTTTATTATTTAGAAACTACTTGTTATGATGAACTGAACAATATCATATATGATAACATTATTTTTCATATATTTATTCAAATATGTGGTTAAATTTTATTAAAGAAAAATCTCCAAAAAGTAAGAGTGTAATTTTAGGTATGACGTGGATTGTACATGTAATCAAAAGTAACATAGCGTTGTGCAAATAATAGTGTATCGAGAATCTGCATGCCTTTTCGTTATTTTTAATAAAACTCACCAATGGTGAGAGGGATATTTATTAGGTTCCCCGGACAGAAGAGTAAAGCTTATTACATTGTTGCTCAAACAAAAAGTTTACCATTCCTACAAATTGAATCAGGTATTAACTAGAAGTAGAAAAAAGAAGTATCTAGTCTAAACTCCTATTCATTTTGCCTCCACCCAAGTTAGTATATCAAAAGGCCAAAATTCCCCTTACGAGGTCTAGTTCGGCCTTCCACTGCATGCCTTTTCGTTAATTGAGATTTTATGTACTACCTTTCAGTTCACATTTTTTTGGTTTTACAAAGTTTTTAGATAGGTAGATTTGACTGTTACTAATATAATTAATTGATTAAATATATTTAATTAATAAAAAAATTAAAATAGCATTTTCATAATTCTTGTTCTAAAAAGTTCCAATGAGTTACGTTTCAAAGGCACAATCAACGAAAAAACCCTCCCAAAAACCCTCACCCCAGAACCCAGTAAGAAATCCTAGTTGGGGTCACCGTAGCCGTCGGCGGTCCGGCGAAACCCACTTCCCACCCGTTTCCTTTTTTCGTTTTGTCTTTAGCTTTCCGCACAACCCCCCTATCTCTGGCAAAGAACCGGCTCTCTAATCCTATCCTGGCGGAGACCAACCGGCGGGATACTCCGACAGGATGTTACAAAGCCGTGTGGGGCTGGTGGTACCGCGTGCAGGTAAGCTTCATCGGAGAGGAAGGTCAACCTCTCCGGTGATGGAAACCTCACCAGATTTGGCCAACCCAGCGGACTATGACGCTGCCACCGTACGCCTAGAGTGGTGGAGGACAGGTATAGGTTGGCGCGGTTCTGATCAGAGTCAGTTCTGGTTTGTTCAGTGACCTAACTGACTTTCGGCGAGCCTGACAACCTGCCAATGAACAAAATTTGTCCGGAGCACACATCCGGCGTGGTGAATCAACTTTCCAGCAGTTCAAATAGCATGTAAAGAAAAATTACTGGTAAACTCGCTGGGCAAATCGCCGGTCAACTAGACGGCCAATGGCGGTGTAACGGTGACAACGTAACTACTTCCCACTTCACCCCCACTGAAGTTCAGGCCTAAAACACATTCAACGTATTCTTTTCTTTCTCTGTCCTAATTTTATTCACACTTCAACTGTAGTCTTACGTTTCCTCTTGACCGGCTGTAGCCAGGGCAGCTTCGTGGTGGATACGGCGGATGCACTTTGTCGACTTACCAGTAGTGGGAATAGAGTGTGGACAACAGTCTAAAATATGTCATCCTGTGATGGGTACATAGTCTGGCCCACTGATAAATAGGAAAATAAGTCTTTCTGTAGTAGTACACATTCGTCGAACGAAGTGCCCTGCGCACAACGGAGCACCCACCGGCTGCAGCACCACATCTGTAGTGCATTTTAAGGGGCAATGTTTCTAAGATGATACACTTCTGGGCTATTAAAGAGTTTAACTGTAACTTGACTTTCTTGGATGAAAGCATGGTTTTAGGTTAACTTGTTTTAGTTGTCTTTATGTTTTATTTCTAGATATGTTGTTGGTGCTCTCGTGACTCTGGCGAGATTTGGATTACATCCCAATGCGCTGATTGGAAAAATCCACCAATAACCTCTTAAAAGATTCACAAAATGATAACTACGTAATTATGGCAACATGGTGTGAATAAATCTGGCCAATACCGAATAATGATGGAGGCGCACAGTACCATTCTTCTTCAAACAAAATGGGCGCAGTACCGTTCTGCATAAAAACAAAACGAATGCACACTCTAACTACTTAAATAGGCATCTTCAAACCAAGGATCGGAACTATAGCAATAGTCTCAAAAAAACTACAGAGTTGATGCAACCCGGTGAAAACGAGAATCTTATAGGTACAGATCAAGTAGCAGACTACTAATATGGCATGTGGATTTCAATCCGAGATTTTTCTAGGGATTGAAACGTTTCACTTGTTGTAGACTCATCCCATTTTGTATGAATCATACGATGGTTTTCAAGTTAGGAAGATTAGTTATAGTTCTTAGTTAAAGGTTGTGCAACCCAAACCTATCACAAAAAGTAATAATTCAGAAATTAATGAGAACGAAAACACTATTTTTATTTTAAAAAATTGCGTTTCTAGTACTAAGGCGGAAACCTCATCTTAATTTAAGGGTCCCTCACGTGATGTGATGGTATAAAATTGAATCATGTACGGTATCTCAAAGGAGTTATTTATCTAGTGATTCATACCAAATGTCCACTAAACAAAATATTATTAGAGAAAATTTCACATTATAATTGCTCATGCTCATAATTTTACTTGTACCATAAGAGACTAGCCATTTTTGGTAATTAATTTCTCATAATTATATTTTTTACTTGTAGTAAAAGAGACTTTCGTTTGAAGGCTTTTATTTTTGAAAGATTACTTATAAGTAACCAGATTAAATTTAAACATCCTACTTCAGGATTAAACTGGGGGACAACGTCATTGTATCTATATTGTTAAGTTCCATATCGGAATCCAAACCCTAAACCCTTGATTGATGGCGGTTCAAATAACCACCTTTTATAGGGTCAAAAATAGTTCCCGGACTCAAAAACTAATTCTGACATTAAAAAAATAACTTCCGGAAACGAATCAGTTTTCGGCAGTGAGGAAAACCCAATTCGATCTAAGATAAAAACAACAGTAAAAATAACAACAATTACAAACGCAAATAGCAAAAACAAATAGCAATCACGATAGCAAAAAGAGCAAAAAGAACAACACAAACGATCTCCAGCAGAACTTTCAGTGACCCGGTGATGCGTTGGCTTCCCGGTTAATGGCCGAGCTTCCCACAAATGACGGAGGTGAGCGAACGGCGAATAGAAGAGGCGGCCTTCCCAAAGGATCCAAGAGGTGAGCTTCCCGGAAAATGGCGGAGGCGAGTGTGTCTTGCTATCCTTTTCATCTTCTTTTCTCCCATTATTTTTTGATAATGCCAATGAATATTCCTATTTCTAATGAGAGATTTGCTAAGAGGGGGTTGGTCGGCGAGATTAGGTTAGAAAGTGAGGAAATCGATTTATATGAGAGGTCAAACTTTGGCTCTGAATCTGGAGGATCATAGAATCGTTATGAGGATTCCGATATGGAACTTAACAATATTGGTCGTACTGACTATAATCCTTCCAGATTTCCAATCACTAACATGCCCTTTGAGAGATTTCCCAATGATTGGCCCACCGGAACGGGAAAACCATTTGTATGAAGTCACCCATTATTAGGAAAATAGAGCTCTAAGTTGCGGTACACGAGGAAGGGGACTCCTCAAAGGTTCCCTCGAGGAAGAAGAATATTTTCCAAAAGCGAGGACCTCCAAAAGCCTCTACCTCCTAAAGTTGAGCAGGAGGAACATCCTTTAGTTAGCCCCCTGCCATTGAGAGGTTAGATTTGGTCTCTAATATTATAGCCACCATTTTGTCTAGTCAAAGGATTCCCCCTGATGTCAATCTACAACATTTAGGGTTAGAAGAATCTCTTGAGAACCCGCCAGCTGGACGGTCAATCATATATACCAAGCATCTTCAATAGAGGCTCTTCTTTCCATTTCCCTTGTTATTCTCGAAACTTCTCTAGGAGTTCAAAATCAGTCCAGCATAAGTTTATCCAAATGTGATAGTAACTATTATGATGTTTATGACAAGATGTGATGAACTCGAGACCAAGCCCAAGTTTAAGCTACTTCGCTCACTGTACACTGTGACACACAGTGGTAAATCAGGAGACAATGTTATTATATTTTCTAGCAGGCAGAGGAAACAAAATCCTTTTACCCTTCTTTCCAATTCGGCCGGGTGGAAAGATAGGAAAAACGGGCTTACCTTTGACTGCACGAGGTACAAGGCTCCTCAATGGAATCAGAAAGTAATGGTAGAAACTTTGAAGGGAAAGATATATATTTGCCCTAGTAATCTCGAGGAAGACAAGAGACGTTTTTTGGCCTCATCCATCAGTTACAGTCTTTTTCTCAATACGGGCGTGACTATTGGCGGTTTTTTCTGGTCACCTGAGGTTTAAAACAAATATGTATACCAAAAACTAGAGAGCAAGAAGCAGGTGAGACTACAACGTTTAGCTCTTGAAGGTGGCTATAAAGGGAGCAAGAAATGTAAGAGGCTCATTTAGGAGGGAGATAGACCTTAATCATTCACTGACCAGCTTGCTCAAGAACCCCCTCTTGAAACAATTTCTGAAAACTCTCAACCATCAGACTTCCCCGAAGGTGTTTTAATAATAGAATTTATTATTTGTTATAATTTTTTCCCTTTACATTTATAATCCTTTATCCTTTTTCTTTTAAGGGGGTCTCGGTTCAACCTTGAACTTGAAGAAAGGGGATCGACGTACTGCTGGAAATGTCAACAACCCTTTTTTGGTTATGCCCAACACCCGGCGAAGGGTAAGACCACACAGGTGAATAAGGACGAGTCCAAAAGGCCTCCACCCCAAGAACTTTCCTCAATGGAGCATCCAAAGAAGGGGTGCATGATAAAACCATTAAAACTCCACCCCCCCATATTCTTTCAACCATTTCAAATATTCCCATTTTAGAGGAAACGGTCCTGGGAACATTAGCTGAGAATCCCCAGGTTTATGCTTCCCAGATTTCTTCAATTCCACTTCTTATTACAAAACCTCTTCTCTTTTTCCCTTTTTTAAATTGTTCTATTACTTCTTAGGTAACTCAACATTTTTAACCTGGTGGCTCAAAAGATCGAGGAACAAGTTTCCTCATTCTCTTCACAAGTTTCCTCCTTCTTATCTCTCTTACAAGTGCTAGACATGAACCAGAATAAGCTTTGTCTGGAAATCACAAAAAGATATTCAAAGACCGAAAGGCTGAAGGGGGTGCTTGAAACAGCAAAGAAAAGGAATACAGATCTCGAGGCCAAAAGAGGAAAATTTCCCTCGAGAAAGACACCCTGGATCAAACTGTGAAGGTGGCCTAAGGTCCTGAGGCCCAAGCCCTCCTGCTTAAAGCTTTTAAGGATAAGTTGATGAAGAGTTAGGAGTTATACGATATTTCCTCAAGATACTAGATATTGCAAAATGTATTGGGCGCAACTCCCTGATTAATGACGACCTTGTGCCCAACCTAACTCATTCTCTGTCTGACGAGAACATCAAGTTTGTGGAGTCCTTCCTTGAGCCTGATACCACCCAAGTTCTGGACAAGAAATAGGAGGAAGCGATCAAGGACAGGAGTCAAAATTTTGCCTTCCTGAACTTCTTGAAGTTTTCTGGGAGATTTCACACAGCTGAGGAAATTCATGCCCTCTCCCTCGGGAGTATGGTACCAAAGAATGCTGTTGCGAGGGTCGAACCCCAGGTGGCTAGGGATGAGGCTAACAAGGCCAACGCTGAGGGAGATGATTCTAAGGTAGGGTAAAAATAGAATTTTCCTTCATGGCCTCCTCATGTATTTTTCTTATCATTTATGAAAAAGTGCTCTGCCTATTCCTTCTCCTTTTAATTTATATTATCTTTTTATCTTCGTAGTATAATGCATTGAAGAGACATTTTTAGAATGCTTTTCGAGAACTCTCTGAAACCTAAAAAAAATTTGATATCACATGAGAGGACCATATGAAAACGATGTCTGATATGGTCGAATGGAAAAAATAATTAGACTCTTGTACAATAGAAGCCACCCCTCAATACAAAATATTCTAAAGATTTTTATGACAATAATATGGAGGTCTATTCAAGGAGAAATGGAAAACATTCTGCGTTTCAGGATTTTATAAGGGACTTTGAAGAAACAAAATATAATGGGGTCGTGCCACTCGAAGTAGTTGATAATTGTGATCCTGTCAAAAGGTAGTTACTGAGGCCATATTAGAATGGTTGAAGGATTCTCCTCATGTGCACTCTGGAGAAAGAGGATTGATAGCTTTGTCATCCAATCCTTTGAAGGCTATAAAGAACACTAGTGGTCATGAATCTTCGAGGGCTGGATCGTCTAATGGAAATCTAAGAAAGAAAATGACTTCTAGTAACAAGAGAAAATTTCCCAGGTCTGAAGATTTTCAACTGAGCAACCTGGAAGATGATGAACAAATAGGCCTTAAGCCAAAACTTCCTTGTTCGAAGACAATAACAGATCCTTTGGAGTGCCCTGAAGAAGAGCATGATTGCGACTTTCAACACACGAATGGGATTAAAATAGAAAAGATGATTTCCCTAGAGTTTTTAGACCTCGAACTGACTTTGTATACTTCGATGTAATGATGTATAATATTTATGATGTTTTTAGTTTTTAGTTTCATCTCTGTCTTCATTTTTAAGAATATTGAGGAGCGCAGTGCATAGCAGACAAAACATATTTTTGTAGAGCTAGGATTTTTGTATCATGTAATTAACTATCGATAGTAAAAGTTAACCATAATGTTCCATCTTACAACAAGTAATTTCAATCTATCAATATGCAAATTTTATTCAATCAGATGCAGCGTACAATCTGCAATTTTGAGATAAAAAACAACTTGGGTGCAATTTCTAGCACACATCCCACCATGCAACGTTCATCATATAAATCTCGCTAGATGCAACATTTTGACATACATCATATAACTTCAACTCTCGATGCAACATTTTGGTATGTATTGTACAATTTCAACTCTCAAGTCAGAGTTTCGGTATGCATTATACAATTTCACTACATGAAGCTTTTCAACATACATCACACACATTTGACCCTCGATGCAGCGTTTCAACATACATCATATAATTTCAACTCTCAATCCAGCGTTTCAGTATACATCATAAAATTTCAACTCTCGATGCAGCATTTCAGCATGCATCATACAATGTCACTAGATGCAGCGTTTCAACTACATCATAAAATTATTGCCCTCGGTGCAGCGTTTCAACATACACCAAAGCCTAGCCTTTTATAGTTGGTGATACTTTCGTAAGTTAATGATATTCCATCGCCTCGGAATCCGATCCTCATTCACGTTTTCAAGGGTATAGCTACCTCCAGGATATGCCTCGATCACCTTGTATGGTCCTTCCCAATTTACTGCTAGCAATCCATCAGGTTCTCGTTGACTTTTCTCATTCTTTCTCATAAAAAGTTCTCCTGGACTGAACTGTACTTTTCGAACCCTCCGATCATAGAAATGCTTAAATTTTTCCTTCACCTTCGCTTCATGTAGAGATTCCAATTCCCGTTTCTCCTCCACTAACTCGAGATCCATATGATGATTATTTTCATTTTCTTCCTCAGAAACCGCTATTACCCTTGGACTTGGTATTCTGATTTCTACAGGAATCACAACCTCAGTCCCATAAACCAAACCATATGGCGTCTCCCCAATATCAGATGACTCAGCTGTTCGATAAGCCCATATAACACTTAGCAGCTCACATATCCAACTCCCCTCAGCACCTTTGAGACTTGCATGAATTCCATTAACAATTATATGATTGGCAACTTCTACTTGACCATTTGCTTGGGGATGATACATCGTCGTAACCTTCTGTTGTATCTTATACTCCTCACACCATTTTTTGAATGGATCATGGGAAAAATACATCTAATTATTAGTTATTATGGTCTTGGGTATACCGAAACAACAAATAATATTCTTCCAACAAAAGGCAATCACCGATTTCTCTTTCATATTTGTCAAGGGTTCTGCCTCCACCCATTTTGTGAAGTAGTCTATGGTTACGATGAGGTACCTGAATCAACTTGGTGCTTTTGGTAATGGTCCTATAAGATCAATCCCCCATTTTTAAATAACCATGAACTATATATATTCATCATCTCCTCCCGAGGAACATTGGTGATAGGTGAGTGTTTCTGGCACTGATGGAAAGCTTGGATACACATGTTTGCATCATCGAACATCATAGGGCAATAATAACCTGCTTGAATAAGCCTCCTGCAACAGATCAGGCCCCCTGATAGCTTCTGCATATTCCTTTATGAACTTCTCTAATTGAATAGTAAGCCTCGAAAGGGGTAACACAACGAAGAAGTGGTTGAAGATAACCTCGGCGATATAAAAATTCATCCTTCAACACATACCGTGGATCTTTCAATCTTATCTTTCTTGCTTCAACAGCCCATTTGGGTAGAATTCCCTCTCAAAGATAATTGAAAATGAGCATCATCTATGAATCTTCCTACTCAAGGATCATTACCCCTTGTTCCTCAAAACTTGGCCAATTCAATGTCTCCATTATCAACTGCTTTTGCGACTGAACCCCAAGGTCGAAGGAAGCAAACTTACTCAAAACTTCTACTTTATGAGTCTCCTCCCTTAGTACCTGTGTTATATTATATGTTTGCAAGCCATTCAGCGAGGTTTTACTACCTCCAAATACCGCTTCAAACTGCACTCTCTCGCCTCGTATTTCCCCTTAACTTGGTGGACTACAACCTGTGAATCGCTAAATCCCTCCAAATTTTCTACCTTAGGCTCTTAGCTAAATGAAGGTCGATGATTAGGGCATCATACTCAGCTTCATTGTTCGTAGCTTTGAACTCGAAGTGCAAAGAATACGGATAATCCACACCTTCAGGATTAGTGAGCAACACTACTGCTCCACTACCCCCCAAATGGAAATAACCATCAACATATAACTTCCAAACTTTCTCATTCCACACTTCCTCCAATTATATGGGCTCCATAGTTTCCACTATGAAATCATCTAGAGCATAACCTTTGATCGTAGTTCTTGACTGAAATCATATATCATGTTCCCCCAACTCTACTGCCCATTTCATCATTCTTCCTGAGACTTTTGGCTTCAGGAGTATTTTTTGAATCGAGTGATTAGTAAGAAACACTATGGTGTGCCCTTGAAAGTAGGGGCGTAACCTTCGTGCTGCATGAACCAATGCAAGAATTAACCTCTCGAGGGCTGTGTACTTTATCTTTGGCCCTTGCAAAGCACTGCTCACAAAACATACAGGATGTTATTGCCTTCCTTTTTCTTTAACCATTACTGCACTGGCGGCCGTAGGGAATGCTGATATGTAAAGGTACAACACCTCACCCCTTTCAGGCTTCATAAGTGTTGGAAACATTCAAAGATGTTGTTTCAATTCCTTAAACGCCTCCTCACACTTCTCAATTTCTTCACCTTTCTCAACACATGATAAAAATCGACCTAGGGCTCCCAGAGATCCAGTCAGTTCTTGGACCTCCTTCAACATCTGTGGAGACCTCATATTCATCAAGGCTTCAACTTTCTCAGGATTAACATCGATACCCCTTTCGGACACCATAAACCCCAAAAATTTTCCTGCCCCTACCCCGATCACACACTTGGCCAAGTTGAGCTTTAGGTTAGATTGTCGCAGCTCATCAAACGTTTATTTCAAATCCTCTAAAACTGTTCATGACTCTTGCTCTTCACGACCATATTATCAATGTATATTTCCATGTTCTTGCCAATTTGTTTTTTAAACAGCTTATCTACTAACCACTGGTAAGTTGCCCATGTGTTCTTAAGCCCAAACGACATCTTCTTGTAATGAAACGTCCCCAACAACCATTTTCCTTATCTTCTTCAGCCATAAATATATGATGATACCCCTTGTGAGCATAAAAAAAATATCTAACACTCGATACCCAGCTATATCTTTCTACCAACTTGTCAGTGGGTGGAAATGGATAACTGCCCTTCAGGAAACAGTTGTTCCAATCGGTAAAATCATTACACATTCTCCATTTACCATCATGCTTCGGGACCATCACCGGATTATCCAACCATTCGGGATAATACACCTCCTCGATAACTTCTTCTATAAGAAAATTTTCCACTTCCACTTTGTTTGCCTCTTCCCTTTCCGGAGCAATCATTTTTTTCTTCTGCTTCATCGGCTTTATCGATGGGTCGATGTTTAGCCTATGAACTGCCAACTTCGAAAACACTCCCTTAAGGTCAGAAGTGCTCCATGCAAACATATCGCTATTCCCATCGAGTAAGGCTTTTAACTTTTCCATTATATCCACCAGCATCAACTTCCCAATAACCGCTATGCCCAGATCTCGAATAGCAAACCTCTTTGTATCAGCAAGACTAATTTTCCTATGCACTGAGGCCACCTTTCTCCCTCCTTTCCCTGCTGTAAGATTACAACTCTTTGCTACCACTTGGTATCCTCAAAGGCTGCTAGTTCATTTTCTGTTGGGAACTTCTTTTTTTTTGGAGAACACAAGCATATCATAAATACACATCATTCATCATAATACACCACACTCTGCATAATTTACACAAACTGAGACAAGGTGCTGATACATAATAGGAGGAGTTCAAATGGGATAGGAGACGATGAAAGAAAAGTCATAAAACTTGCTTTCTCTAGAGACCTAAACTTGAAGGGCACTCTCTTTAGGACCTGCTCTTGAAGGGGGTGGCACTAATAACAATCTGGTGGTACACTGCAGCGAGAGCAGCCCCGATGAAGGGTCTAACCCAGAAGATCCAGTGATCATTCCATCCGAGGTCCTTGTTGAAGATGATGGAGGCTCCGAGACTCCTAGCAGGGTTGATGCTGGTGCCAGTGATGGGGATGGTGGCCAAATGAACCAAGAAGATGGTGAATCCAATTGGAAGGGGTGCCAAAATTGGAACATGAGAATCCCTAGCATTTCTCTTGGCATCGGTGGCGGAGAAGACGGTGTAAACCAGGACAAAGGTCCCTACAATCTCAGCTCCAAGGGCATCTTCCTTGGTGTGTCCAGGAGCCACAAAGTTGGAGCCACCATTGTGCAACTGGTATTGAGTCTTGTTGAAGCCCTTCACAATTCCAGCTCCACAGATAGCACCAAGGCACTGCATCACCATGTAGAAGATTGCCCTTGTCAAGGACAATTTTCTTGCCAAGAACAGCCCAAAAGTCACAGCAGGGTTAATGTGTCCTCCTGTTTCAAAACACACAAGAACCATCAAACTCCATTCTCAGAAGTCGAAAAAACAAGAGACCCTTTCCAAAATTCAGCTAGATTGTATAGAAAACCAAGCTATTTTCAATGTTTGAGCTTAAAAACCAAAATGCTTCACTGAAATCACTGCTAAAAAAACCCTCTCAATAGTTGCACCTAACTCAATTCCTACATAGACGTTTCACCTAGATTATACAGAAAAGCAAGCAACTTTACACTAAAAAACCAAAGAATTCCGGACGAAGAACCAAAACCCTGACTGAAATCACTGCTAAAAGAAACCCTTTCAATACTTGCACCTAACTCAATTCTTACGCAGATATTTAAGCCAGAATGTGAGGACTCAACTGTGTCTAAAATCAATCTGTATAAAATACAATTAGTTCATAAGGTAATAAAATTATTACCAAATTTGTAAAACTATATTTCTTTATATCTTAAAGAATGAGAGAGCCATGGAAGGCGATGTGTCACCATTGTGTTCCATCGCCACCGCCCCGAGCTGGACTGACCTAGGCAAATCATCCACAACAAACGGCGGTTTCTTCATTGAAATTCACAAATTTAAATATTAGAACTAGAATACGTTGGGCTCGATTCATTTCTTACCTCTGAATACGTTGGGCTCTCTTGATCTGATGTCTCCGAAAAACAAACGGCCGCTAAAGATCTCCCTATCATCTTGGAGAGATGATTTCTCATGTCGTAAAGACCCAACAAACAGGAAGCAAAGGCGGTGAGTTGCTCTGATGCGTAAAATAAAGATGTCAGTTCTTTGATGAGACAAAAATGATGAAGGAATGTGGTGATATAATAAACTTTAGGAGTAGAAATGAAGAGGATAAGGCAATTAGACAATTTATCCTGACTTTCAAGATTAGTTAGATGTAATAAGTTTATCTTTATTAATAGTTCTTGTAGTTGAATATATATGAATGAGCAAATTCTATTTTTATAAAAAAAAATTAGTCTAAAATGCATTTATGTACTACTACAAATAAAAAATACAAATGAAATATAATATTAACAACAAATATCTCAAAGTTTTATCATTTATTGTATAAATATTTTAAAAAGATAGGAATACAAACCAATATAACTCTCAAATAATTTTTAGTGTAAAAAACTCTAACTAGTTAACGAAAGTGCCAATATAACCCTAAAACATCATTTCCGGCATTGACCAGCATTGATCGCACATAAAATGACTAAAATACCCTTAATCTAAAACTTATAAGTGTGAGGACAATTTTGCCCCCAGACCACCACCTTCACCACCACCCAGCCACCACCAATGCCCAACCTCCACCAAGCCACTGCCGCCACCACCACCCCTCTAGCCACCACCACCGCTCCAAGCTAAACCAGGATCTTGTCGCGGAGGGGTGGCGGCGCTCGTAGCTCGATGGGTGGTGGATGCTTCTAGGTAACAGTGCTCGGACTCGGAGGAGAGAACCTATATGCTTATCAGTTTTCTGGGCGTCGATGGTCAGAAACCCTTAAAACCCTATGCTCATCAATTACGTTTACTCGGCGGAGAAGAATCCAACAGAGAAAGACGAAAGAAATGGGAGAAGAATCCAGCAGAGAAAGAAGAAAGAGATGAGGGAGAGGAAAGGAAAGAAGAAAGAGATATGGGTATAAGTCTAATTTCCTTCATTTAAAAATTTTTAAAAATGGCAAAATGGTCTTTTCATTGAATTCCGGCATAAATCTGCCGAAATGGGTACGTTTGTACTTATACTAACTATGTAGGGTTATATTTGCACTTTCAATTATGAAAAAGTTATACTGGCATTTATGTGAAATAGGTAGGTTTATAAAATCACTTATTTCAAAGAGGTATAGTATTAACAAAGGATCACACAGAAATTTATAAGTAAATGAATAAAAACTGAAAAAAGTGTAATATAAATAACAAACTATTATAATTTTGTGGGAAAGTGAATAATACAAGGTACTCTGAGTATATGTTGTACCTTATTAAAGGGTGGTTATCCAAACTATCAATAGAACTCTAAGTAGAAGTGGAAGAAGATAAGGTCAACGATTCTGATTGTAGTAGAGTAAAGAATTCCAAGATTAAAATTTTGTAAGAAAATGATTAAAATTATAAAAATGATATAACATATACACTAAATCTAAAAAATTTACAAACAATTAAATAAAATTCAATAGGTGAATAGATAAAAAAAAGAGATAAAATTTTAGCAAATTTTTTTTCAAAGTTTTATAGTTTATGAATATATATATATATATGAAAAGAGATATATATAATATTTACAACGGGTCACTCCAAAATTTATAAGCAAGTGAATATAAAAAAAAACATCTTATAGTTTTGTGGGCAATTGAATAAAAATATAGAAGTGTATTAACAATCATAAAATAATTGTTTATTTAGTATTTTTTATAACCACTTTTCTTAAATGTAAAAAATGTTTAAAAAAACTAAAACAAACCATAGAAGATCTGTTCACACTTTAATAAGCTAAAAATAAACTTAAAATTTTATTAACGCGCGAAGATCTATTCACACCCAAAAGAACGACGGGAAGTTTTTTGAGCTCTGAATCTTCTTCATCCGTTCCTCACCTGTTTTTGCACTCTGAATTTCATCACCCGTTCATCGTTTGACATCATCAGCTCATCATCCGTTCATTGTCATCAGTGCGAATTTCATCATCTATTCAGTATAAGATTCTTGCCCTCCGACTGTGTGGTCATCAATACTGACATTGTTGTGCTGTTAAATACCATTTCAAGGTTCATACGACCTAAGTGTTGGCTTCAACAGGTGCTCTGTGAAGGAAGGAATTGAAGAAGAAAGGGAGGAAGCACTTGGTAAGATTTAGAATTGTGCTTGTTTCTGTATTTGTGATAGTTGTGAACTTTGAATTCAACAATTTATGTGTTTCTGAATTATGTTGTAACAAGTATTTGTGATAATCGTTTGTCACAAGTTTTGCGTAGGATAGTCTGGACTCATACACGGGTTTCAAGATGGACTTGGAGGTTGATGCACTTGGAATAACCCTCAACCTGTTCAATAAATTTTTTGAATGAAAACTGCGAGCTCCATGTGATTTTATTAATTTTTTGAAAATTAAATGTGCTTGCGATGCAACGGAGGAACTATTAGGCACAAAAGTGTCCCATATTCCTAGGTTTCCCAAACATTTGCTTTTTATTTATAAAAATTGAAGTACACCCCTAATATTAAGCAACCGTAGTACAGTACTTTAGGCAGTCAGTTAAGTTGTGAGTCGACATGTTGTAGCTACAGCAGTACAGTACTCTGCCTCAATTGCAGGCTCGGTTAATTTTCTTTCTCTTTGAAAAGTTTAGAGTTTATGCATTAATATCTTCAAATCTGTATGCCAATGGTTTGGTGGAATGTTAATGTTTCAGAGTTGAGGAAAACTAGATCGGCGTTGTGATTTTTTCAGAGTCACTGAATTGATAAGTGTGATTTCCCCCCTAAATTGTACATTTTGCGGCTTTACCTATCTATGATCATGAACTCAAGTACTTGGATGAACTAGCCAGATTCTGAGTTTCTGTACTATTTGTAGTTTGTTAGATATATTAGCTAGCTTGAAGAAAATAATTTCTGTTTCTAATCAATTCAAAGTACTAATTTTGTGAATAAACTTTTACATCCTGTTGATGCCTCTCAATATTGTGAATAAACTTTTACATCCTGTTGATGCCTCTCAATATCGTCACTAGAAAAGGCTGATGATCTATATATATGTATTTCTAGTTCAGGTATACTATTCATTATTGTGTATGAGGTGCATTAGATATAGGTGCTCTGAAAATTACATGATCTATGGAAAGATGTACAATTTATAGTACTCTATTGGTCTATTATTGTTCATTTGGGGTATTTGTTGATATTGCATTTTACTCCTACGTGAAATTTTTGTTCATTGTGAGAAATTGGTTGCTGGATCCATTAAGTTTTTATGGTATGACATGATATGAAGAGGCATGTATGATCAATATAAAAATGACTAAATGAGTGCAAAGAATATTACCGTAGAGTTCTATCAAATCAGTTTTACGAGTTTTAAATTTTGGACTTCAATTTTGATGAAATGCTAACCTGATTCCTTTCTTCCTTTTATACAACTACTCTAAACTTGATTCCTTTTACCATTTTCAAACTTTTGTTTCTATTTTATTATAGAAATCAAATAACTGTACTGAATCTTAAATTTGAAAGTAAAACAGGATTTTGTCTTCTGTGATTATATATTAATTTGTTTCTGTTTGATAATATACACATATAGTTGAATAATTAGATTTATATGAATATGTAGATGTATAAATCTTTGATTTGCCTACATGATCGAACCTCTGATGCTTTTACTTGTGGTTTGGAAAGTTTCTTGGATTTTCCCTACACAAATAGGCCACACCCCAAAGATAAAATGCCCATGCACTAATTGTAGAAATTCAAGAACAAAGACTAGAGCTCAAGTATATGAAGAAGTTATCATTAATGGATTTCTTCAAGGTTATACAAATTGGGTGTTTCAAGGTGAACAACCGAACAACATTCGTTTGATGTATGTGAGGAAGTAAATGATAATGATGGCATGGAAGGGTTGATTCATGATGTATTTCGTTCTTCATTCTCTAGTTTTAAAGATAAGGATGCATATATTTCTGGTGAAACGCAGATAAACTCTTTGATAAAAACATGGAGAATTTCTTTAGTATATTGAAGCATGCTGAGGTTGAGTTATTTCCCGGGTGCAAGAGTTTTACCTTCTTTTAATTTATTGTGCGATTGTTGCATGTGAAGTCCCTTTTTAAGTGGAGAAACAATTCCCTCACAATTTTGTTGGAAGTTTTGAAGGAAGCATTTCAGCACATTGAGATGTTCCCAAACTCTTATAGAGAAGGTTGGAGAGTGATTAAGGACTTGGGACTTGATTATCAAAAGATACATATGTGTCCCAATGATTGCATGCTTTATTGGAAGGAGGATGAGAAGGATGAAGAATGTAAAAAATTTAAGACTTCAAGGTATAATATATTTGAAGATAAAGATGGTGGTACATCTAAAAAAGAAGCAAGATCCTGCAAAAGTTGTTCGCTATTTTCCATTGAAACTGAGGCTACAGAGGTTGTTTATGTATTCAAAATCGGCTCGTTTGATGAGATGGCATGCAGAAAGATGTATTGATGATGGAAAACTTAGGCATCCAGCTGATTCTATAGCATGGAAATCATTTGATGAAAATTTTCCAGCAGATAGACGTAATGTTAGACTTGGACTAGCTGCTGATGGATTTAACCCTTTCAAATCAATGAGTATTGCTCATAGCACATGGCCTATTATTCTCATTCCCTATAATTTACTTCCTGTGAGATGTATGAAATAAACATCGATTATTTTTTCCACCTTGATCGGTGGTCCTCGAGGTCCAGGAAATGACATTGACATATATTTGCAACCCCTTATCCTTGAACTTCAAGAATTATGGGATCCAGGGGTTCCTACCTATGATGCTGTAACTAAACGTATGTTGCACTACTCTGGACTATAAATGACTTTTTAGCTTATACAATGCTGTCAGGTTGGAGTACAAAGGGTGCATATGTGTGCCCCCATTGCAATAAAGATTGCAAGTCCCGTTGGCTAACTTGTGGGAGGAAGCATTGTTATATGTGGAAGCATTGTTATATGTGACAATTCAAGACGCAAAAGACTTTCAGGCTCAGAGATACTAGAGTAGTTGGATGGTATGGAGAACAAGTTCGGAAAGTATGTAACACCAAAAGTTGGAAGAAAAAGAAAACAGAAGTGCAACGACAACACCTGGTTCGATGTGTATATACAACTGGAAAAAGGTTAGTATTTTCTTCAAATTACCATATTGGAAAGAAAATATAGTTCCACATAATCTATATATCATACATATAGATAAAATGTCATGGAGAATATCTTGTTTACGATGCTTGGTGTCGCTGGTAAAAATAATAATATAATTATCAATCGAGATTAGACCTTCAAGAATTAGGCATTAGAAAGTCACTTCATCCTCGGGCAGATTGTGGTTCTCTTCCCCCATCAGATATAACACTGAGTAGCGAGCATAAATATGTTTTGTTAAAGGTGTTAAAGAATGTAAAGGTTCCAGATGGCTACTCATCAAACATATCGAAATGTGTCAATTTTGAAGCTAGAAACATATTTGGCCTTAAAAGTTATGATTGCCACATTCTGATGCAACAACTGCTACAAATTGCTTTAAGGTCGGTTCCTAGACATATTTGCAAAGCCATTATCGGCTTATGTGATATTTTCAGGAATTATATTCAAAAGTCTACTCCGTAAGTGATTTTGAAGCTTTAGAAGACAAGGTTGCAGTAGTGCTTTATCAATTAGAGAAAATATTTCCCGCTTCATTTTTTGATGTTATGGAGCATTTACCCGTTCATCTTCTAGAAAAGGCAAAACTGGTTGGACCTGTTCAATGTCGCTCAATGTATCCTATTGAAAGGTACTAAATTTTTAAAAATCATTTCTATTTTTATATGTTAAAAAACATCTGATCTTAATTTCTTGATATAGGTATTTGTGCATATTAAAGAACTGTGTGCATACTCGAAGTCACCCAGAAGGATCCATAGCTGAGGGGTATCTTGCTGAAGAATGCATGAATTTTTGCTCAATGTACTTGAGTGATGTAGAGTCAAAATTGAATAGACTGAATAGAAACCATGAAGGTGATGAGAATTCTCCGTCACAAGATGGTTGTCCTCTTGGGAAAGTGGAAACAATCATGCTTGACGATATTGAATGGATTCAAGCACATAGATATGTGATTAATAATATGTCAATTGTTGACAAGTTTAAAGCGTAACTATAAATACTTAATATTCATCTAGTAATTTTGATGTTTATATTTTATACTGATACATAAGTTGATAACATTGCAGGAAAAATTTGAGGGAAATAAAGCGTACAAATCACTGCTTGAAAAGTTATGAAAGTTAAAAACTTCAGAGTGAAACCTTTCACAAATGGTTTAAAAATCACGTAAGTTTTTTTTCATGAATTAATTATTATATTTTTCACTTATTACATTATGATATTTTTATTCAACTATTGTGTCGGTTTTAATTTATAGGTTAGCCAAATTGTGAATGAAAGTAATGTCATTGTTATAGAAGAAGATATACGAAACTTGGTTGCTGGACCAAGTAAATGGGTCTGACGTTACGTGGGATATGTTATAAATTACTTACGTTTTCATACTAAGAAGCGAGAAAGTAGGAGGAAACACAAAACAGTGGAGTTTTTTTTAAAGTGCTACCACGAATAGTTTCTCCAGTACCAAGGACAAGAATCTCATTTCCGGCAATGTGTTATTTTATGGTGTCTTGGAAGATATAATAGAATTGAGATACACCAATTATTTGAAATTTATCTTGTTCAAGTGTGACTGGGTCAACTACAACATTGGTTTAAAGCGTGATGAGTTTAATTTCACTCTCGTGAACTTCAAGCACTTGCTGTATCAAAAGAAGAGGAAAATTGACGAGCCATTTATTCTAGCATCTTAAGCAAAACAAGCTTGGTATATTCAAGATCCAATTGACCTTGATTGGCATGTAGCTCTGAGGATGACTCCTTGAGCTTTGTTCAATGTTGACCCAGAAGTTAATGAATTTGAGGACAGTGATCAGGAGTTTTTCAGCTTGCGAGAAGAAGAAGAAGAAGCAGAAGTTGGTAATGAACAAGTTCATGCAGACATCAATGAAGTCGAAGTTGAAAATCTAACTGGTACAAGTTATGATGATGCAAGTTTTGAGGATGAAATAGATAACTTCAATAGTGACAATTCTGATGGCTCGAATGATGATGACACATTTTTTGATAATATTACCTTCTCAAGTGAGAATGAAAGCGACTGAGAGACATGGTAAGTTTTTATTTACCATTTTTATTGTAGTCTTTAAGATTAGTAGTTGATTCATCATTTATTTACCGTATATACTTCTAGGTACTTGTTTGATAACTATGCTTTGATTGGCACTAAGTACTTGGTGTACGCTTTGATCAGCACTAACCAATTTAATTTGTTAGATATGAGTTTAAATTCATATGCGTACATGGCAAAAGATGGAAAAGTGATAACAGTGTTAATCGTGTTTGTCGGTTGTATATCGACTTAAGAAATTGGCCAGTGTTGTGATTATTGTTCAGACATGGAAATTGAGCATTTATCTTGACTGCCTTAACATGCTTATAAACTTGTTGTATGTTCAATGTGGGTATGTGTGCTGCTGTTTCCTTGCCCAACTAAGAGGTTTCAAATTTGTTTATGTTGTGTGTAGGTACTTGTTTGCAAGCACACAATCTTTGTATATGATCGAACTATTGTAGAGTAGAATTCTATTTTAGGTAGGTGTAACTTACTTGAGGTCTGTTTTGTGACAATTATGGTTTGCCAGTTGCTAAATTGAATGAATGGAGTTGGCATTGTAATGAGCGCATCTCAGTATTTCATTCATATGTCCAGCATCTATTAGCTTTTAAGCGAGGTAGTTATGTTGTGTATGAAGTTTTGTCATCATTGAGTTTTGCACGTGAAGATCTGAGATGAAGTTGTTAATGTGTTTTGGTATTTATGCATTCTATTAAATTCTTTGATGTTCAACATCTTTTAGCTTGCCAGGGTCCAGCTTATAAAAAATAGGAAAAAGCTCACTGCCTTTGTCCCCAATGATGGTTGTTTGAATTACATTGAAGAAAATGATAGTTTTGATTGCTAGATTTAGATGTAAGGGGTCATGCCATGGGAGATATTCCCGGGGTCAGGTTCGAGGTGGTAAAGGTTTCCAGTGTTTCTCTCCTGGCTCTCTTCAAGGAGAAAAAGGGAAAGCCTAGATCCTAGATCTTGTCTGAGAGAATTTTGTAATCCTTGAGACTGTCAAGTATTGAGCGTAGATGAAAAAAAATCATTTTGTTTGACTTATTCTTGTCTTTCTATTGGGATAGAATATATTTTGGTTGTTAATTACACATTGTGGTGTTGCTTTTATTAAAAAAAGTTAATCTATACAAAGGCAAAGTAAACTGTATAGAGAGTGCCTAATTTCATCCATCTCTTTATGACCAAATATTCATCTGCATCTCCTCTTTATCATCATGGAGATCACCTCTTCTCTAGTTGTTCCAGACACACTTCTTAATTAGCGATATAGTTTTGTTCAACTTTCACCAAGAACATATATACTCTTTAGTTCTATGAACACTTGAAACAATGAGCTTGGTTCTTACTCCTTTGTGTCTTTCTGTATGAGCATGAGTAATATTGGTTGAATAAAAGATTGTAAGAAGTGTGTTTTCTAGGTTTTGTGTTGTAATTAGTAGGTTCATGTCCATATACTCACTTTCCACGAGATCTTACAACGTCAGACATAGCTTTTAGGATGTAGTTATGTAAAATGAGAGAGAAGAAATTCACTTCCTGAAAAGGAAAGAAACAAGGAAGAATATGAGGAAAGCACGACTTCCTTCTCAAGTCATTGGGGGGCTTTTAGCCCAAAGTTGAATTCCCGCGTGTCGCGCGGGCAGGAAACACATTGTTTTTAATAAAATAGGAAAATATTACAATTATGTCACATAATTGTAGTGAACTTTTGAATAGTTTCATTACGAGATTTCATTAAAGTGTCGTAAATAGTTTGTCGTAATCTTGAAACATTATAGAAAGTGTCGTATGTGGGTCACAAAAGAGACGACACATACAAAAAATGCCACAATTTCCAAGAAAAATTTAGATTGTGTCATGTAAATGTGACATATTTGTAAAGTGTCGTTGTCATAATCTTGGATCATTTTAGAAAGTGTCGTATACATGTCACCAAAAATACAACATATCAAGGAAATGATACAATTCCGCCATAAATTATCAACAAATTCAAAAATGTGTTGTCTAATTAGGACATTTTAGTAAAGTGTCGTAAAAATATTGTTGTAATCTTAGGACATTTTAGAAATTGGTCGCACGTATTTCATAAAACATGCAACAAATCAAACAAATGATACAATTCTGCCATAAATTAGCAACAAATTCATAACTGTGTCGTCTAATTAGGACATTTTAGTAAAGTGTCGTAAACAAATTGTCGTAATCTTGGGACATTTAAGAAAGTGATACAATTGTGCTGTAAATTAACAACATACTCATAATTGTGTCGTCTAATTATGACATTTTGGTAAAGTGTTGTAAATAATATGTCGTACTATTAAAACACAAAATAATATTTCGCATACGTGTCACAAGAAAGGTGACATAGCAATGAAATGACGTAAAAATGTGTCAAAAGAATGATACATTTCTATAAGTGTTGTAAATATATGACTTTTACACATTGGTCGCACGTATATACGTCACAAAAGGTCACCTTTCTTGTAGTGAATAGGACACAACTTCCGCACCCACAACAATTCCACCGCTCTTCAACTTATACCTCGATTCGCCCAAACCTTACAAGTTTCTCTATCTTTGTCTACTTCCCCCCTGTACAACCTACAATTGTTTGGGTATGCATGGAATTTTTGTTTTTCCAAACCCATGGGGAATAGTTTTTTTGCGGCATAACACTTATCGGGCAATAGATTACATTCGGGAAGCAACTCAAAGAACAACTGGAGAGGCTCAGTCAACGATTTGTCAGTCCATCCAAAATTTACCTTCAAATTCACAATATGCAAGGTCGCACTCAAAACTGAGTGTTTCGAACCCTTGTAAAGAGGCTTTCTCTTTGTCATTAACCAATGCTTGTAAAGTCTCGGGTTTACCTTTGAACTCCATTAAAATATCTTCAATCATTTCATCGAACACAACATTTCCATCTAATTCATCTTCCACCTTCGTGTTGTCCATGTTAATCATTTCCGAGGAATCCTCAATTACTTCCCCATGCCATACCCAATGAGTGTAGGGAGTTTGAAAACCCCTCCCTACAAGATGTCTCCGCATCTTCTTCTTCCCTGAGTTGATATTGCTGTTGATTTGAGAAATGATTACATTTCCACAAAAAAATCTCCTTTGAAAGTTTTCAATCTTGTTTATGGAATTCATGCTGATAGTAGACATTTCAGTTTTACTCATATATTAAGGCAAGGGAAACTGGTTGTTGATTACCTATATATATTTTCTTTAATACAAGAATCAAGTGGTACGATATATCTTCAATTTTAATTATCTTGATCAAAAGACAAGAGGTTTACCATACTTGGATAAGTGTGAGATTCCCACACTTTGTGTTAATATAATTAATAATTACTACCAATTTCGACTTTAAACTTTCTCTTGCAGCTGCAGTGAAAAGAGATAAAGCTATTGAAAATGTTCAGTGAGATCCAACATGTGAAGCAAAGAGTAGTCCGGCCATTTTTTAAAAATTAACACAAAGGATGGAGACGTCTTTAACGGAAACACTAATTAAAACTGCTTTAAACCAATATCAGTTTTGCCTTTTGATCCAGACTTTTCATAGGAAGTTCAAGTGTAGCTTGAACCCTAACCCTCTATTCAAATGAAGACATTTTATTTTATTTTTTATTTGCTTTCGTAGGATTGATGATCCTTATATAATTAAACCCTCTGCCATTTATTTGGGATTCTACCTTAAAAAGAAATTAAAGCGCCCACAACACCTACAAAGTCTTTTGATACTCTCTCTGATTTTTTTTAAAATATTGATATTCAATTACTTGATATATTTTTGTTAGAAAGTGTAAGAAAAAGTGTTTTGATAGACCTCTTAACGGGTATACTAATCATGAAAATTTGATATTAACTTCTAATTTCAAATTATAATTATTCCTGGAATATATTTTAAAATATTTTGAAAATTGGGAGAATCTCGTTGAAATAAATGGAAATAAATATTAAATCACCTCATTAGATGTATAAATTACAAAAATTACTCAGTCTAAAGTTAGACGGTGAAAAATAATTTTTTTGAAAGTAAAATAAGCGGCAGAGGTTGAATTAAAATAATAATAGATAAATTGAGTGGATAAAAATAATTTAAATTTTGAAAAATAAATGCTGGTATATATTTTCAAAGGACCAAACAAAAAGAAAGGGAAAAGAGTGCTATATATGAGGAGAGAGGAGGTAGGAGCATTATTGATACTATAAAAGGGGGGCCAAAATGGTTTTTAACTTGGCGCACACGGAGTACTCGGAAATAGGGTAATTATGATTCCAAATATGTTTAGGAAACGGGTTTACCGAGTAAAGAAAGGATTAGGAAATTTGGTTATAAATAGCGGAGGGAAAATGGAATTTGACAAAAATAAGTAGAAGTTGGAGAGAAAAGGTAATGATGGCATCGTTCGGAGAACAATTCTCGCGTCTTGCGGGACTGATGTTCATTTGGAAAAGGTTACTGATGTTAATCGGCACGATCGACCATGCATCTAGCTAGCTGACCAAAGAGGTATGAAGGGTTGCTGGTAGAGATAGAGTATGTAGCAAACTAGGATTATCTTATTGATCCTGGAAGCCATCGATAAGACGACTACTTCCTTTGCCTTTGTAGGCCTCGGAGTAGTTCGTTCATGGTGTTCCACCCGGGACTTAATTGCACGTGGGAGAATCAGACCTGCGTAATTTTCCATAGCCGTTATTGCACTCCCCTAGTTTCGGAGGCGAGGCTGATGAAAAATTTTATACGCCACCTCTATGTGACAGATGGGGGGAAGTTTTGACCATTGTCCGTACCATGTGACACAAACACTAAAACAGGGTTAAGTTCTCGTATTTGATGAAATCAATGATCGAAATAACATTGACCATGTTACGCAAATATTCCCTGAGTGCTTTTTTATATAGTTTATTTTGTTGATTGCATGCTTGTAGTTGATAGTTGAAAATCCCCCCAATGGTTATTTTCACAACACTCTTTATTACTAACACGTGGTCGGATTGATGACATAACCACGGTTGTGTTTAGTAGATTACTAGATTCCTGACATCCCTGTGGAGGAACACGGTACTTGCCACTATCTACCATTTTTGGTAGTATAGTAGTAGGAACGGGAGAAACATATAAATCTTATCTTTTACCCTTAATAGCTTAGCTTTCTCTCTTGTTTAACGACGCTCGGGAGGGGGTGGGTCAGTCACTATCAAGAATTGGCGCTGTTGTTGGGTGTTCATCTCAAATATTTGCTACTTAGCATCAATGATCTGGAGCTTGGGTTGAAGAAAACCATAAGCGAGTCACAAGATTATATTATCAATTTGAAAGGATTGTGCGCCCAACAGAATAATCTTATTGAGCAGTAGTGGCCATACTTGATTTAAATGATTGGTAAGAAAAATGAAGTAATGAATTTCACCGCATCACAAGACCGTAATCATAGATAAGTAGTGCTCTCGAATTGACTAATTATTGGATCATCTGAAGAAGAAGCAGGATGAATGTGATCACCTTTTAACTTGTTCTTGCATAGTGAGAATGATCACCTTCGTTTTGAGTGCGATCGCCTTAACTCGTGTGTGCATCATCTTGAACAAGGGTGTCTTGATTAGAAAGAAAAACTCAAGGTTAGAGGATCTACTAACAGTGGGGATCTAACGATAAATATTAACAGTTGGAGGATTAACTTATCTGAATCCATTAGGTCACATATTAGTTAACTACAAGAGCATATATGTAACCTTGAGAGCTTGAATAAAATTTATCAAGACACCGTGGACATCATGATTATTCAACTTGATCGAGATGAGTTTGGTGTCATATCTGACTTTAAAGTGTACTATACGAAGTAACTTGATCGTATGTAGCGAAATGGTCGAACTCTCCATCCTGCTTACTTGCATATGAAATGGTGCTTTGAGCATATTTTATTCGAGGAAGAATATAAGGTTGAGCAATCCCGCCGCTTTAGTAGTTCTTCTTTTGTTGGGCCATCTCGTGCACCAAGGCATAGATAATTTGTTTTTCTTTGATGTAATAATTTCCTTCTCCAAATACTTCAAGTACTATTTGTTCTTCTATTTTGTGTTACCTTGGTTTCTTATTTTCAATGTGTTTGCTTATGACTATTATAAAATGTCAAATTTATTGGATATTGCTGTCACTATTTTCTTATACTTTCATCTTGGGTTGCTGATGAGGACTGGTGGTTACCAATATGAGATTTTGGTACCGCATGCTACTTTGAGGTATTAAAATCTACTTGGTGCGAAGTTGCAAGATCTACTGCTTGACTTCATTCGCGGCGTTTATTGTGTTTAGGGCTCCCGTTCTTGTTTTATGCAAGATATATTTCTTGCGAGTTCTAGTTTAAGACATCTTGATTCATGCGAATCCGCAAGTTCTATTGCTTCCTTTTGTCACTACTTTGTATGCACATGTTCCTTTGCGTTTCTTTTGGCAAGATCCATAGCTTGCGAGATTGAGGTTGTAAACCTATGTTGTGTGGTGTGTCTGTTTTATATAGTTATTTTGATATCTTTTGTACTCATTTTGGTAGACTTTTATGCTTTGGATACTCCATTTTACCTTGAATTCCATTATTAGAGTTGAGAGCGACTTTATCGCCTTTATCACTTGTAATAAGAATTTCGTGAGACGAGGTAATTGTTGAAGATTTGAAGACCTTGAAGACTCCATTTTGAAGACTATGAAGACTTTTGAAGACCCGGAGAAAGGAAGAAGAGAAGACTACATGAAGACCAAAGAGATAAGTCACTTGAGGGCAGGATACTCTGGCCGTCGCGAGTCGTGATGGATGTGTCGCGAGTCGCGACGGCCACCTGCCCAGACTTACTTTTTGGGATTTTTGTACTATAAATACTCATCACTTTTTCTCTTCTTCCCCAA
>JAULKM010058248.1:0-12441 GCA_032355605.1 Rubia tinctorum
TATCTACTTAATTGTATTTAGTAAGCATTTAGGGCTTATAAATTGTATCTTTGAGAGGTACGTCGACGACCTCCCACATATGCGACGCTTGAAAGCTTTTGGAAACACACGTGGCAAAATGTATTTGCACGTGTGGTGCTATTTTAAAAAAAATCCTCAAGGGGAAGGGTAATCAAGGGGAGGAGGTGGTATCCAAATTTCTGAATTATGGTTGTTGATGAGATGTCACATGCATGTATTTTCTGAAGCATTTAACATATCTTTTATTATCTTCTGTTGGTAGATTGTTGGATTTAGGTAGGTTTACATCATAAGAGGTTTAGATGACTGTTTTCAGTTTTCATATCAAAATCCTTCATTTTATAACCTATTATGAGTCCAATGGATATTTGTTCTTACGAGCATCTAGTTTCTATTTTGTGAGCTTATTTGTAGATACCTCATAAGCACTTTAGAGTGGTTTATCGAAGGCTATTCACAAGAATGCTAAAATACTAAAGGGCGTGAGTTAAAAAGTGGTAGTAGATAAACGTGTCGAACAAAAGAGCGAATCAGGAAAAGTAAAAAAAGGCCACAAGCCATGCAAAATAGCACAACCTGTGCCATTTGTTGTGCCGAGGAAATGAGGGTCCAACCGTTGGGATGTGAAACTTAGAACGCCTCGTGCACTCAAATTCCGGGTAGCACGAATTCCAAACGATGGGCAATGCAATCGAGCATGACCCGTCCTATTAGGAGGCAGGAATAAGGGCTCTAGCTGACATCCCATACACTATTGAACGGGTCGTGCTGACCTGGCTTTGTAATCTTGCACGACTTGTGCTAGCGGGGGTTTCCTAGGTATATTTACGTTGAGCCTTTCAAGGCCCATCTATCCTACTATATAAGAGCCTTTAATCTGTTAGGGTTTTAATCAAGTAGCCATATGGTAGATGTTAAAGAGTGGTAGGTAGGAAGGAAGAAGAGAATTCTCTCTATAGGGTTCTTCTTCCTTTTTCCTTCATTTATCTTAGATCCATGACATTTAATTCAATGAATTCCATTGATTTAGTAGTATTAGTAGAGTAGTTTATTTTCTTGGGGTTGTATTTGTATTCATAACTTGATTAGGATTTGCAAGATTCTTGATTACTCTGAATTTCTATGCTTATGAATATTGTGCATTATTTGAGGTTTTTATTCTTATATGATTTATGCCATGATATGTTTTATGATGTATCTATAAATTCATTCACTAATATAATATTGTGCTAGGCTAAAATGCTAATTTGGGAGTGTTTGCTTATTTCTATTATGGTCTTGAGAGTATTGGGGAGATGAGTGCATTCATTCTACCTTGAGAATACCAAGACGATCGTTAGACTTTAATTCTAATTGGCTAGTTGTGTGAGTGATCGTATGCTAGGAGCAGCAGACAGGGGGTCATTTTATAATTATTCCTAACAGGGGAAACCCCATCTTACCCTGATAATTATGTGTTTGTAGGTTGCAGTGGCTAGGGTTGTATTGACCCTAGAGTCATCACAAGGTCCATATACATTTGCCCCTCTAGGCCTAAGGTTGATGTTCATAGTAGAGATCCAAGGATATATTAGGCTTACTCCCGTATCTAACGGTGTTTCTTGTGGAGGCTTAAGTTCCTTGGAGAAGAGGCTCGTTAGCATAATAAGTGGGATTACGAGGATTAATTCGGAGTCGAAAGGATTGGGCGCATGCCAAATTACTAAGGTGGCGAGATGGTTTTAAGGGAGTCAAACCTTTGTGTGATAGGTAGTGGGAATTTCCAGCCATATCTACACTATGTGACATAAATATGAGATTTGGTTTATATGTCTATATGTGATTGAATCTAGAATCAAATATCTAAATCAACCATGTTAGACAAATAACTCCAAGACTAATTAATTCATAATTTACTTCTCCTTAATTGAATGTTAGTAGTTGTTATTTCACAAACCACCCCTTTATTTTTTTAGTACTAGCTATTTGCGATATAAAATTGGGGTGACGCCCAATTGTTGGTTGTGTCCGACTAACCTTTAAATACTAGTATCTTTGTGAACGATCCCAGACTTTCTAGTTGCTACTTTATTGTAGTTAGGAAAAAGTGAGAACCAATATAAATTCTTATCTTTGATCTTCTAAGCATCAGTGGGTTAATTAGAATGAACTCACGGGTACAGGTCAGGTGTCTATGTAGGTATTGGAGGGAAGGACTTTGTGTCTGAATTGCCTAATTGTTGTTAGGTGGTGTCTATCTACAAGGTTGGCGTTGTCTGCAGGGAAGGACTTGGCATATGAATTTCCCAATTGATGGTAGGTTGTGTGGTTGTACTAGGCAGGTGTTGAATTAATGTTATATGCTTTTGAGGCTAAAATTATTCTGATGTTATTAAATTTCTACGAAAAGGGGTTATTAGTGGTGTTTTTGTATTAAGTTTGTACTGCTGTGTAGTGGTGGGATTTTGTGGAGGTGTAGGTTGTGTAAGGGTCATAGGTTTAGTGGAAGTGAAGGGGGGGGGGGATTAAAGATGATTCTATTGAACCAGCTCCAGTCGTACCTTTGAACATTCACGATCAAAGGTGGTTTTTAAAACCGCCATTAAATGATGCAATGTAAGGCGGTTATTTTCCACCTTTTCTTCCACATGAGGCACCTCTTTTAAATTGGTTCTAAGTTCAGAACTTGAGTGATTTTATCGGTTGTGGTTGCAGCTACCGGGACCGTAAGATAAAATAGGTTCCGGTACCTAAACTAATCTTGGAGGTAATGCAATGGTTTCTGAATCGGGTCTAAAATCCGGTCAAAACCTGGTTTTCTGGTCTAGAATTCGTTATTTATAGAATATTAGTTACGAGTTTGTAAATATCGTCAGCCGTTAAAATTTTGAGTCCGTAAATGTTAACGTTTGATCCGCCCCCTCTCGACATTGCTAATCAATCAATGAACCATGGGAGATCCACCAATTAAAATCGAGAGAAGGCTTTACTGAACTTCACAGGGTACTGGACTAGTGTTTTTGAACTCGCTGAAGGCATTCATAAAGAAATAGCAGAGCTGTGCAAGAACTTCATTTCAAGGAGGGAACATGGAGAAAGAGACTTTACTACAGTAACATGGGAAACAATGTGCAGATCAAAGGCAACTGGAGGGTGGGTACTGAGGGATCCATCTCTATGGAACAAGGCCTCTCTGTGTAAGCTTATTTGGGATGTCTGATCCAAAAAGGACATACTCTGGGTGCAATGGGTGCTTGCCTACTACATCAAGGGAAAGTCCTTCAATGACTACAAGGGTTCAGATTCACATAGCTGGGGCTGGAAAACAATCACAAAGCTGAAACTGCAAATGTCTAGTCAGCTTGATGAGTGTGTGAAAGGAAATGGAGGATTTAGCATCAGAAGAGCTTACAACATTTAGAAAGGTGGAACACAGAGGGACTAGATGACAAGACTGTTGTGGCACCCCCAGATACAACCTAGACATAGGTACTTCCTGTGGATGCTCTTCAAAGGTAGGTTAGCCACTGTGGATAGGCTGGTAAGGTTCAAAGTCATACCTGGAGGAGATTTATGTTGCTTCTATCACTTAGAGGGGGAGGATGTTGACCACCTATTTATTAAATGCCCTTTCACAATTGCCATAACTCAGCAGCTGCAGTTGGGGTAAGCTTGCAACCTGAGAGAATTGAAAAGGAAACTTAACTAGCTTATGCTATAGAGGAAATAGAGCAAACTGCAGACATCTTCCCCCACCTTCTACCAAATATGGATTGAAAAACCAGAGAATACTTCAAGGCAAAAACCAAGAGATGGAGTTGCTGCTTGAAAAGATCAAAGCTGAGTGTAACTGGAGGAAAATGTGTAACAGTTGTAATTAGTTTGGTTTAGCAATTTTTGAATGTAAAAGGCAAGGAGTGATGGCCTAAACTAAGTCCTGGTTGATGTTTTGATTAATAAAGCTCATTTTCAATTAAAAACGATAGGAGGCTCGAGTATTAAGGGTCGAAGATGAAATTTGTTATTGTTTCTCCCGTTCCTACTATACTACTAAGATTGGTAGATAGTGGAAAGTACCAGCGTCGTCTGAAGAGATGTTAGGAATATAATAATCAACTACATAAAACCGTGATTGGGTTATCAATCCGATCATGTGTCATGAACAATTAGTGTTAGTAAACCAGGCATTGAGGGGGAGGGGGGGGGGGAGTGCTAACAACTACTATCATGCAATTGATCACGAGATTAAACTATATGAACTAGCACTTGGGGAATATCCGCGTAACATAATTAATGTCATTTCAATCCTTGATTTCATCACATATAAGAATTATGAATCTGTTCTAGTGTTTGTGACACATGGTGTGGTCGATGGTCAACATTTTCCCATACCTGTCACGTAGGATGCGCATGTTATCTTCTATCGGCATCGCCTCCACAATTAAGGGAGTTCAATAATTACCGTGACTTCCGTGCATATCTAAGTCTCCCCCGTACAATCATGCCCCGACCACTACACCACAAATTCTTCTCCCTAGGCTTAAAAAGGCAAAGAGGGTGAAACACCACATCAATGACCTTAGGGCTGGAAAGCTAACCCTAGTTCGATACTTTATCTATCTCTACCTGTAACCCTTCGAACCAACTTTTTGGCTTATTAGTACATGGTCGATCGTAAAATTAACAATGGCAACCTACGTGCACACACCCACGTGGATCTGGACTCATTGTTACCCCAAGCGCATCAAGGTTTCCCTCCTCGGGGGGTATCAATAGTGCAACAACATGAAATTAGACTTCGGTGTGTGCTAACTAAGTGTGACAATCATGCAATTCACAAGAATATGAAGAACAAGCCAAAAATAATAATCACAAAACACATAGAAATAGGTAGATCTAAGAAATCTCAAAAAATAAACATTAATACATGAATATAAATATAATCCTCAAGTTAATTAACTACTCCATAAGCATTGAACCCAATTATTTCATTGGATTCAACACTTTTGGGCAAAGGAAAAATAAAGAGAAGGAAGAAAAAGAATCTAGAGAGAAGGAAGAGTATTTTCTCTCTCTAGCCTACTTCTGAAGATGAAAAAAGGGTATTCTCTTTAACCATAGCACAAAAAGGTTCATATATATAGTAGTACGGAGTTGGGCCTTGAAAAATGCCCAGAAATGCCCGAAAAACCTAGCAGCCGCAATTTACACGGCCAATGCTGAACGACAAGGTCCATGTAAAATGGTCCGTGCGCCACAACACGGTTTGTGTAAAATGGTCTGTGGGCCACATCATGGTCAGTGCAGCTTCGTGCAAGGCAGGGGACGAGTTGTGGATTGGTGCCTTCTATGGAACTTTTGATTTGCAAGCTCCGTGTTGTTTGGCCAGATCCGTTGGCTGGAAGGTCTTTTTGCTCAGAAAATGACACGAACCCATGCTATTTTTCACACGCTGTGGGCAGGTCTTAACTTTTGGAACTTGGAACGGTACGGGCCATGTAAAATGGTGCGGCCGTTCCCACACGTGGTCATTTGGCGGTGAATTTGGAACACTCGTGCAATGGCCCACACAGATGTGAACGACCCGTACAAGGGCCTTTACATGAAGTGTATAAATTTTCATGGGCCATCCTAGCCACTTTACATGGGCCTGCATGAATGGATTTTGCCTCGTGGACGGACCATGTCGGCCGGTGGGCAGGCTGATTTATTTGCTCCGCTACGGATGAACCTCTGATCCGATTTGAGAGTTATTGTAGTCAATTTTATATTGCTCGGGAAGAAGAATCCAATAGTACTATAAACAAACACCAATTATTTTTAATTCATTCCCAAAACTCTATGCAACTCTCGGACTACAATTCCTCCACTTCTTTTTTGGCCTTGTTGAATTTCGAATATGCCTTTCCTGGGCTCAATTCCATCTGCTACATTCAATCTACTATCATCCTTTTGAATGATCTTAAATATCTTCTACTATCCTTGCGAATGACCTTCAAATATCTTCTACCACCCTCGCAGATGGCCTTCTAAAAAGTAATGATGAAAAATTACTCACGAGCAACCTACTAATAAGACCACAAAGGAAGATATAGGTGCCCGTGAATACCAAATGTCCATTAGCTTCAATTAATTCGACAAAACTCAAGATTTAGACAAGAAAACCAATAATGTCCATCTAAACCATTTGTTTTATAAACCTAAATAAAACCAACAATCAACCAAACAAAAGTTGATAATAAATGTGTCAAATGCATCGTTTAATGCATGCATAAAGTTGCCTATAAATCCCCTACACTTAAATCCTTACTTGTCCTTGAGTAGAAAAAAGGAAAAAAGACCCAAGAGAAAGATCCAAGAGTTAACCGATACAATATACTTATTCCTTAGTTACCCTAGTTCCCCCAAAGAATGTAAGAAAGTCACAACTCTCACTCTCCCCGAAGATGCTAAAATAACCTATCCACCAAAAATAAATAAAAGAAAAAGCGGAAAAAGGCTAAGTAGAATGATAAGTGCTAGACTAGCTTACTAATACGAAGAAACTGCCAAAGGCAATCCAAGAGATGTTGATGAAGAAACTGCTAAAGATGGCCAAAATATGTTAATGAAGAAATCGCCAAAGGTGGCCAAAACACGTTCAAGTTCCGTTTCAAATTTCTCTCAATTTCTCTCATTTTGCCTACGAGCCCTTTCGGCATTTTCATCATAAATTCCACATATTTTAAGCTTACCTCTCACCTTTTTCCACACAGTCTCTCATTTCTTCCTTGGTTTTCCAACCTAGAAGGGCCCAACCTCTCATTTTTACCTAGGTCTTTCGACCTATCCGGGCTTTCTTCCCATTTCTTCCTAAGTTGACCTTTCAAGTTTCCAACTTAGCCAGATATATAAATTTTCATTCATTTTCACTTTTTGTGTAGCACAAAATTCCCCCAAGTTGGGATTTATACTATAAAAAGATCATGGAAAACAAAAACATTACACCACCAAAAAGTTTCATCCCAAAACATTCCCCCAAAAATACAAAGTTATAGCATCCTAAAGATGAAACCATAAAAAAATCTACCAAACTTCCCAAAATTGCAGATAATATCAAACAAGATGACACCAAAAATACAAAGGAGTTCTGAGATGAAACTCCTACGTGTTTCAGAACTCCCTCCCCCACACTTGAACTTGGCATTGTCTCAAACGCAATGAAACAATAAGAACCTTGAGTGGGAAAGAGAAAAGTAGTGGAAACCACTTAGGTGACCCCAAAGGGTTCCTCCTAAAGTGCCATATCTTGCGCTTTCTTATTCTCTCTTATTGTCACATTTATTGACTCTCTATAGGAATGGAATCCTGAAAACCATCGAGCCTTGAGATGTGGAATCTCTCGATCAATTTCTCAATGGCTTTTTCTTGGAAATCTGTCCTCCAATCCACAAAGGTGAACTCCTCCTTCATTTTCCGCTCTATGGACTCCAACCTAGACCCCCAAATATGCATGACACCCTCCATAGATCTTAGCCTACTCCCAAATTCTTCTAATTGTATGCTCATTCCCCCACCGTGTGACCAATGTCCTGCATAAGTTGGGTCGAGCTCACAAGTTGTTCCTTGAATATGCGGAATTTGTCAAGGGCATCCGCGTGTAGCTGAGTATGGTAAGGCGGTACCCCAAATGGAGTCTCGCTGTCATCCTCCTTGAGGTGTAAATCTGGATTTTATAGGATTCTGTAGAAATCCTTTTTAAACCTCGGATCAGGGGCTAGGAAGAGGTCCTCAACACCGTATCCTAGTCTATGGCTATATGCTTCGGTTGAGGGAGAATCATGAAATTGCACACCGAGGGCCCGCCATATATCCATACAAACTGATCTTCTAAGGTAATGGTAGCTACCATAGACACTATCTCCATCTTGTCTATTGTGTATCGTGTTCCCGAACGACCCAAATTCGCCAAGGTGAATGAAGAAGGAACCAGATGATTCAAGTACTAGGCTAAAAGTCTGACCATGCCACCCATAGATATAATGCCACCTTTTTCCCTACGAAAATACATTCCTCCACAAAAGATGCCACCATGTCGGGGTAGAAATTCCCCTCCAGAGTCATCGCCCAAAGAACTTGGGCATCCGAAGTGGGACACTGTGAAATCTATTCTTGATAGAATACTCATACAGACAATAATTGCTGGACATATCGCAATGCGGGATGGACAATCGTGGTGCTCTTGCAAAGATGCTTCCTCTTCCTGCCTGTAAGAATTCTCCAAAAATTTCTCAATGAAAATGGAAGGCCTTTTTGGTGTGTCCTTGGAATCTCCTTCTCGTACTTCCACCCGAATTCTTGGGCAATGTCCCGATGTGACATAGTGTACTCCTTATCATCCAAGTGGAAATGGATGTTTCTCCTTCCCTCATTGTCCTTTGATTGCTCCAAGGTCACAAAAATTATAAATTCCACTGTATGTAAGTCTTGTAATTCTTGTCTAAGAAACCATCTAGGCTTATTCGACTTAGAAAATATGTGACAGGCTCGAATAGACCTAGAGCTCCCAAGGTCACCTTGGAAGCAAACTTCGTCTCCAATATGGTTCACTTTGGGCATCTGAAGTACTTACGCCTCCGGGGAAAACTCCCAAAAATGGTGGTCAACCCCATCAACTCATCAACAACACAAGCGGGGTTAGGAAGAAGGGAAGTTTCCAGCTCTCATCTCCTAACCTTGGCTGGTTTCTTCCCTTTGTCACCCCGTGAAGTTGTTCATTTGTCCGAACTATTCCTTTTTAGATCCATCCTATCATAACAAGAATAAGGTGGTAAGGGAAGAATATTGAAAGGTATGCATCATGTATCAATTAATAAGAACACTTCTTTCTAAATAGTCAAAACATTCCAATTCATATTATCTCAATATAAAGTTTTTCCTCCAAGAAACATTTTCCCTAAACAAAAAATTCATGAGAAATCATGGTATCCCATCAAGAAGATTGTGCAATAAAGAATTAATCTTTCTAAACCACCATGGAAAATGAAGATCGTATCATCAAAGAAAATGTACAATGCTCCCCCACACTTAATTCCACACAAGATCATTCACATAGCTAAAACATTTCCTCAAAATATTTCAACATTTTTTTCGAGTTTCATGCCCCTCATCACATCATCATCATGCTAAATATTGAAAGTAAACCTGAAGTTCAAAGGATTACCCGGAATTTGAATCCAAGAGATGAAGAATCCAAACAAGAAGAAGCAAAATGCTAATTTTTGAGGAAAAAATGATCCAATTTTTTGAGTTTCACCAAGAGGGAGTGAGAGTGAGTGTTTTTGAGATATTTCAATGAGCTACGGTTGAGGAAATGTACCATGGATCATTATTTTCATCAAAGAAAAAGATTTAGAAAAGAGGTACAACTGAGATAAGGATGACATTTTTATATTTATAGAATAAAACGGAAAAAAGTACCAATATATTTATTCATAAGGGGGGTGTTAATGTACTATTTACACCCACATGTGAAGGAAACAAAAAATTTTCCATATGAATGGGTCAAAATTTGCATGTTTTGGGTTAAATTTTAAAATTTTGCAAATCTGCATTTTTTACCAAAAAATTCCAGCTACACGTGGCTAGCCTCGTGTTGGCTCGTGCATCCATGAGGCTACCCTCATTAAAATAGGGATTGAAATGAATCCTCTCGGCATCGCTTAATAAATCATAGGAGATCCACTGATTGAACCGAGAGAGGACTGTGAGTCAAAGATATAATTTGTAGTTGTTGCTCCCGTTCCTACTACTATACTACCAAGATTGGTAGATAGTGGCAAGTACTGGGGTCATCCATAGAGATTTTATGAATCTAATAATTAACTACACACAACTATGATCAGGTCGTCAATCCGACCACGTGTTAGGAATAATCAGTGTTGGTAAAACAAGCATTTGGGGATTTTTATCACTAAAACTACTAGCATGCAATTTGATAATGAAAATAAACTATATAAACTAGAACCAAGGGAATATTTTCATAACTTGATTAATGTCATTTTGATCCTCAATTTCACCACATACAAGAAATATGAACCTATTCTAGTGTTTGTAACACGTGGTGTAATCGATGGTCAACAATTCCCCATACTTGTCACATAGGATGCATATGTAATATTTCATCGGAATTATCTTTGTAGTTAGGGGAGTGAAATGATGGCCCTGCCTTCCGTGCAGATTTGAGTCTCACCACGAATGCTTCTCCTTGGGCCTAAAAAGGCAAAAGGGTTGAAGCAACTTATCGATGGCTCTAGGGTTACAAAGCTAACCCTGGTTTGCTAGTTTAGCTACCTCTACCCGTAAACCTTCGGAATAACTCATCAGCTTACTAGTGCATGGTCAATCCTAACGTTAACAATGGCAACCTACGTGCACATACCCACGTGGATCCAGACCCATCGTTACCCCAAGCACATCTGGGTTTCCCTCCCCGGGGGGTATCAATAGGGAAACAACATGAAAGTATACTTCTATGTGTGCTAACTAAGTGTGCTAATCATGAAATTCACAAGAATGTAAAGATATAGCCAACATAATAATCACAAAACACATAGAAATAGGTGGATATAAGAAATATCACAAAATAAACATTAATACATGAATACCAATATAATTCCCAAGTTAATTAACCACTCCCTAAGCATTGTACCCAAGTATTTCATTGGATTCAACACTTTTAGGCAAAAGAAAAATAAAGAGAAGAAAAAAAACTAGAGAGAAGGAAGTGAATTTTCTCTCTCTAGCCTACCCGTGAAGATGAAAAATGGGCAAAAACTTAGATCCTAGTAGAAAAAGTTTCATATGTATAGTAGTAGGGAACTGGGCCTTGAAAAAGGCCCAAAAATTTCAAAAAAAACCTTAGCAGCCAGAATTTGCACAGCCAATGACGACCGACATGGTCTGTGTAAAATGGTCTGTGCACTACGAAAAGGTTCGTACACCCTCATGCAAGGTGGGGTTCACGAGCCTGCACGAGCCCTGGGTTAGTGCCTTTTATGGAACTTCTGATTCGCGTGCCTAGCGTTGTTGACGCGGCCTATCAGCCGGAAGGTATTTTTTCTCCACAGAATGGCACAACCTATGTTATTTTTCACACCTTGAAGGCTGGTCTTGAATTTTGAGACTTGGAACAGCACGAGCCATGTAAAATGGAGTGGGCCATGCCATTACTTAGCCATTTGGAGGTGAATTTGGAACCATTGTATAACGGCCACCACGGACATGCACTGCCCATGAAATGACCTTTGCACTGCTCGTGTAAATTTGCACGGGCCGTGCAAGTGATGTGTCCATTTTATATGGTAATTTTGGGATCTTTTTGTACTCATTTTGGTAGAATTTTATGCTTTGAAGACTCTATTTTACCTTGAATTTCTATTATTAGAGTTGAGAGCGAATTTATCGCTTTTGTTACTTATAATAAGGATTCTGTGAGACAAGGTAATTGTGAAGATTTGAAGACTGCATTTGAAGCTACAAAATGTTGGAAGACTTAGAAGAAGTCCATTCACAAGAATGGTAGAAGAAGGAAGACCACTTACAAAGTGGTAGAAGATAAAGTCAAGGAGGAGAGCAAAGTAGCGGATGAAAAATGATCTAAGTTTTGAAGCAGGGTTCTGAGAATTATCCGAGAATAATCAGCCTCCAAGGGTGGCACTATTGGATTTATCTTCTCGATTACCAAAAAAATGACTACAAGAACTCCAAAAACGGTTCAACGGTTCACCCGGAGGAAGCAAAACAAAACTGGACTTGAGTTCTGTCGCGAGTCGCGAGTTGCGATGGTCCTATGCCTAGAACTACTTTTTGGACTTGTTTTTGAACTATAAATACTCCTCCCTTTTTCCCTTTTCAGACACTTCTTCCAGCCCGCCTTTCTCTGCATTTTCTAGGTTTGAAACCCTACTTTTTCTTCTTCTTTCTTTTCTTAGTTTGTAGATTAGTTATGGGTTTTTGTTGTATAGCTTAGTAATTTCTTTGGGAGCCTTGGATTGAAGCTTCCATCCATATCTATCTATTTGATGCTTTATCTACTGTGCATCTATTGTGCTTGAAATTGATTATTGAATGATTAATGGTGTTAGAAGTTTGAGTATATGAATTGCTTGCATGATTATGTGTTAGGATTTGGAGAAAGTAGCTAATTCTCCCTTCCTTTGATATGTAATTTAAGAGCATGAATTAGAGCTTCTAATGTTGTTTATGATTTGATAATTTCTAGGTAAATGTGGTGATGTCGAATTCTTCGCCATGTTTATTTGTGTAGCAAATGAGAGAGGTTTAGTAGCGTTGAACGTTCTTTACTAATCTTGTGTAAATGCACGAATTGGTGCAATACTACCAAGGTTGTCACCAAGCTTGTTGATCCTTTGTGCTTAATGCCGCTAATGGGATACCTTT
>JAULKM010058267.1:0-12439 GCA_032355605.1 Rubia tinctorum
TTATATTAATGGTCAAAGTTTATCAAATTTGACTTTGAAAAAGCAAACATGTCAATTCTGCTGGGACGGAGGGAGTATTTGTTATGTTCTTTTATCGTAGTTGGAGCTGCATTAGTACTGCTTTGTGTTGGAATAATTCGTCTTACTCATCCGCCGATGGAAGAAAGGGATCAAAGGTCCATAATTCCTCTCAAGAAATCTTTCAAAGCAATCTTCAAAACAAGACTTCGAAGAAGTGAGTGTCTACTTGGATAGTAGTAGAAAAGCTAGATATAAAAAATAAAACGATTTTTAAAAAAATGAATGAAATTAAAATAATAATTATTATAAACTTACCATAATTAACGTATCGTAAGAATATAAAGTAAAATATAAAGGAAAAATTCAATTTGTGGAGTAATATAACTTGTCATTGATAACACATGTAAATAATGTAAAATGCTGAAATAACAGGTTCACTTAGAGATGGCAGTAGGGCGGATTTTGGTGGAGGTCTGCCCCACATCCACTCCAATGAGACGGGCATGGAGATAGTTTTGGTGGGGGTAGGGCGCATATGGATACCCACCATGAGTAGTGGGTCAAACGTGGATATTGGTTCACACTCGACTCATCTCCGCCCCGCCCCAGTAAACCCGTTATATATCCGCTGATTTAATATAAAAATAAATTATTATTTTTATATATTGCACATATGTTACCTGTAATATTTTCATGTAAATACATTTATTTATTCTAATATAAAATTTACTAAAAAAAAATAGATTTTAGCTATTTTTGGAGATATAATTGGGATGAATACAATCGATATGAAATGGGTAGAGAGACACAAGTGGATAATGTGAGGGTCAAATGATAGGTTAGGATGAGTTAAGTGCAAGGGCGAGGTGTGTATTGATCATTTCACTTAATAATTCATAGATTTAAAAAATATATAATTTAGTTATAATTTTTTAAATTTAAATATGAAATGAAAATATTATATGTTAATTGCATTAATATTTCAATTAAGTTGGGTGGTGAGACTTCCACTAGTATATTTTAAAAGATATTTAAAGTGATAAAATTTAAAAAAGACCCGTGTCTTATAATGTTGGTAAGACCCGAACATTTGTGGAACATTGATGGGAGAAATTCACTAGAAAGACATAATCATTCAAAATTAATAAGTGGTCCATATTTTTAACGATAAAACTACAACCACTCGATGACTCTAAAAAAAATCTACGCTCTACAAAATTTCAAAGATCGGTCAGTGGTCACTAGTAGTCAAACCAAATAGTTTGACCATCGTTGACTGCGTTCGGTTCTCAGTTCGTTTGGTTGAACCAACCAGTCTAATCGGCTGGTTCATAACATTCGCGGGTCGTATCGAATAGCAAACAAAAAATTACACGGTGCATAAGTAATTATTTCTCATAACAAAAACATAGTAACATTAAAAAGACAACAGTAGCCTCTTTTCAACATGGTGAAGCCAACGTCGAAAAATTACAAACTACACAACAGTAATAATAATCCACTCGCACTCATAATAATGATAATTATAACAATAAATTAAAACTCAGTTAAAACCCAAACTAAGTAAACCGAGCACTATAGAAAATCTCCGCCGCTTCAAGGTGACGGGTAGCCGCCGCCAGTAGAACCACCAATACTGGGAACAACGCCGCCAACGACACCGCCGCCAACAGGTCCAACTCCGCCAGCTCCACCGACTCCGGGAAAGCCGGTGCCCACAAATCCACCGATACCGTTTCCAAGTCCGCCACCCAAACCGCCGCCAAGATCACCACCAACACCGGCGGCGCCACCAACTCCGCCGAACGGCAGCCCATTGGCACCAAGTCCGCTGTACCCGCCAACTCCGCCATAGCTGACGACATTCTTCTCGTCTCCCAAACCATTACCATTCGGCACATCCCTTGTAGCGAAACTCTGAACCGCAACAAGACCTAGAACAAACACCGTCATCAACAGCTTCGCCATTTTTCTGATCTTCTTTCTTTCTTTGTTTCTCCGAGAAGATTGGATGACTGAATGAGGTTTCTTTTTCTTGGGAGCGCTCTTATAAAGACACGAAAAGGGAGGAGATTGGTGGGAATTGAAGGAGGGAGTTAATTGGATTGAATGTGGGGTGGGGTCCAAAAGCAGAATCACATGGACTGCAGAATCATAAAAATTGAAAAGAAAGGAGAACTCTTGCATTTTTAGTTGATGACTGCATTTATTTTCCAGCAAAGTAATGCTATTTTTGATCATGGATTCATGGGATATAGATAGATGTATAGGTGGTAGACTAAATAAAATGTAGGGTTTGCTGTTGGAGGTAATTATCGAGTTCAACCCATAACGTACGTTCAAGATGTTTGCCTTCAAATGGAGAATCAGGAAGAATGGACGCTCTCTTTTCATTTTCAAATCAAATTTTGATTTTATCTCGTCCTCCATGATGAATAATGGACCAATTTTCGTCTTCTATAAATAAGGTGAATTTCACTTATCACATGATTTAATTACCCGAAATGTTTTAGTCCCTTGTTAGAGTCCCACATTTGGTGATTGACAGAGTTATAATTCAATACTCCATCCGTTCATTAATGTTTGACACACTTTTTACTCCATTTTCTCAAGACATGTTTGACCGTTAATAAGTTTTGTTACATATGTTAATATCATGTAAAATTTTAATATTTGAAAAGTACATGCTACGAAGAATCCAACGATACCTCACATGAGGATATTATTACTTATATATTGCATGAAATTTATGGTCAAACGTAGATTGAGAAAACTAACTAAAAAGTGTGTCAAACTTAGGTAAACGGAGAGAGGATGAAATGATAAGTAATTGAATGTTTGCCGAGTGTTGAATAATGGTACTACTTCAAGGCTGAGGCTTCGATGTGAACCCAACACGGAAAAGAAAAGGGATTTCAAAATAAAATAAAATAACTAAAAGATGACTTTTTTCATGCATGGGAGATGGGAAAATCATCATTAAGAAATGATTATATTGCCATACCTTAAGATAATAAACAATCCATATGCTTTTAGAGATGCGGGCTCGATCGGTTTCTCCAAATCTATCCTCATGAAAAATTGAAATCAGTTTTATATAATAAAAAAATAGTAACTCTAAGATTAGGTCAGCGTATAACAAACTTTAAAAGTCTCCCTTTTGATGTGTGCAATGTACATGGCCGGTGTTGGCTACCCAATCGAATAAATAACTAGTGTGCTACTTCGCCACCTCTTTCAACCATTATACCGACATTGCATACCTAGTGTTATCTTGATGTAAATATGTGTACTCCGTACATTTTATAATTGTTTATTGATAATATCATTCAAAAATTAAATAATGAATATTAAATGAGCAATTAACATATGCACTAATAACAAACTTTTATTTATCATTTAGTTATACAATTGAAAAGTTTAAATTAGCTTAAACTTTTCAATAATTAATTCATATGTGTGATATATTAATAAATTAATTAATTACTTTTCAAGCAATAACAAAGTGATGGCGTTACGAGTAAACTCGCTGCCCTTGAAACAAATGAGTCTCGTCATGGACATTGTTCTCTAAGGTAAAACCATCGAATATAATAATTAACACATAAGAGTAATCTCTGATTCACGTAAGGCCTGAAGGACTATCACCGAGAAAGCAACAGACAGAGATTTTGAGAGAAAAAGAAAGAAATGAGACTCAAGTTTAGGATATGGAGAGACTTGCGAATGGTGCGAGTTTCATTGCTGACTTAGAGGCTCTATTTATACTACTCTTAGTGACCCTAATCATGGAAACGTGATATTATATTTTTCTATAAGTAGAGAAAAATATTCTCCAATCATCAACTCATCAAATCAAAAAACATTCCAAGAATACTCTAATTGAATCTGCTGGAAATAGAAAAAAAATACTTCCGCAATATTTTTCAGCATATTGAGCATGGTAAACCGCGTATTCATTTAACACAAGATGTCGCACAAAATATGGAGGGTTTTCGTACTTATTTCTTAAGAATTACACACAAGTAATTCCATATATATTATGCGGTTGGGTCTTTTGGAGACTTCCACGCTGTCCATACGCATTTTAAACAGTCAAGAAAAAATTAATCTGAGTCAATTTCTGCCCAATTTTCCTCTTTCAAGTGTGACACTCTGAGCATCTATATCTCATTCACCCTTAATCTGTTTTGAGAGTTTAAATAGTCAATTTATAATACTCGCAGAGGAGAATCCAAAAACGATATCCACCGACCCTATATATCCGTTCGAATCCCACTCAAAACGATGTCCAAAAGTTAACAAAATTCAACATTTTAACCATCATTTTCCAACAATAATTTAATATAGTCATATGTATGTGGATATTACTCTTATCCATTGTACCTTTTTTTAAACATACTCCCTCCGTTCTTCCGTATACGGGACCATAGATTTAGATGTTTGATATAGGTGAATGAAATAAGATTTAGGAAGTAAAATATAAAATGAGTTGATGAAATTGAAAGAATTTCGTCAGAAAAAAAAAGGTATGTCAATCACATGATCGGAACCCTATAAAAAAAGATAGGAAACAAGAAGTGGCATTTTTCTCCAAAAATTTATTGACTTAATTATCTAATCTTCCTCCCTTGGACCAATCCGGGGACATTTTCAGTTACTTGAAGAGGCTAGGACTCGCCGTGGGCTGATTTCAGACACTATCATCACTCGGAAGGAAATTCCCACATAGTGGTGCCGTCTATGAGAATGTTTTCTTTCTTCTTTCTAAGTTTTAATAGTTCCTAGGAAAGGTTGGAGTCAGCGCTAGAGCTGATATCCACATAATACACATAGAGATAACAGGCTTGTACTCAAGAAGCGGGTAGGTGGAGGACTATCACAACCCCATTGGAAATATTCTCAACAACGGTATGTTTGCACAATCATAAATTTTCCACACTAAGAACGACCCACAACAAAAGTTCGTTCCCATATTACAGTTTGTTCGTTATGAAAAGTATATACATGATACTAGACTACGAGAGGAAAGAATTTTATACACAAGCCAATGTCAAATAGGTCACTTAACTACGAAAACATGCAAACCAAATCGAGACCAAAATGGTTAAAAACTAAGTTAGTGAGCCCAAGAATAATTGTACTATAACCGAAGAGTTACTTGAGGAACTTAAATAATAACAACTAAATTTCTGGTCGCAGGAAATGTATGCGAACTATTATTCATGCATATAAGAATAAGTAGTGAAGCGTTATCAATTAGAGGGTCGCGATTCGCATGATCCGCTTCGAACCATAATTAAGATTGCTAAACTGGCAAGCCCAGTTCAGGCTATAACCTCTAAAAATTTGGTTAATCAAGACAAATTTTAGAAATAATAACCAGTTATCAGTTGATTACTCGAGCAAATTTGATAAAAGTGAAGTAAGAGCCTCATCGCCTAAGTAACATTCCTACAAATGAAATAAAAGAACTCATAACTTATTCAATAAATACTTTATTAGATCGAATCTTAGATTCACACAAAAACTAAAGATTACAACAAAATTTCTTGTTTAAAATAATAAGCTTCCTTTGGGAAAAATTACAAATGGCTATCTGCGAACCTATAGTTATTTAAAACTCTAGCAGTAATCGCTATTAAGGCTACATCGGCCTCAAAGAGAGAAGAGCATCAATCAAGATTTATCGACAAGGATCACGAACCTAATGGACGAATGATCCCTCAGAGATCACTACACTTATTATTTGAGGTAGGAATGAAAGCAGGAATGGTTCCTCATTCTTCCATTGCACCACCTCTATTTCCCAAAGTGCACCATGTGAAGGGGCACCATCTTTTGTATCTTGTAAAACAGACGCTCTAACAAGCAGTGGTTGCTCGCTCCGCCAGAATATTTGCTCCACCCCACGATCCAGTCAAGCAAACTCATGAAAAAACACCTCATTCATGAGTCCGTCAACCGAGTAGCCCATCTTCTTCCTCCGGCTTAGCCACTGTGAGCCTGGATATGTCCTCTCGTTTGTTACCTTCAGTCCCCACAAACTTGGACCACACAAGAGAATGATTCATATCGTTCTCCACCTTGATCCCTAGTTCATCAATCCATCTAAAAATGCTATAAAAAATAACAGAAAAAATATAAGGTAAAACCTAGAAACCAAAAACAATACCTCAAAGGCTAAAAACTAATATTAAGCTAGGAAAATTTCAGGATATCTTTTAAGGGATGTAATTCAAACTTGTCCCGCCACCAACCAGAGTAATTCCTCCAACTTACACACACATGATGACCTATCACATAACCGGTGAGACCTCCAACCAAATCCGAAATAGTTCTAGGATCCCCACCACCATACCAGCAAACACATATATCTAAAAACATCACAAACCACCGTCACTATAGGGAAAAATTCATGATGAACGGTTCTTTACCCTACACACACCCAAAGTTCTTCCTATGACTACCTAACAAACTTTAAAAACGTATATTTTTAAAGTGAGAAAATGCAGAGAGAAGAGTAGCTTTTATAGGCATCCCAAGAGTTTTGGTAAAACAAACCGGCATAAATTATTCCATAAAAAAGGACGCATCCCTTTGATTTTCAAAAAAATTGACTAACCACTTATTAAATACTTGAAAAATGGCTAGCAAAAATGAAATCGAAAAGAGATGCATCCACTATCCAAGATATTCTCTCACAAGCCCACTATCCAAGATATTCATAAATCCGTTTAAATCCTAGGTCCACCTAGTTCACACACGGTTAAAATACTCTAAATCATACCAACCTATTACTAAAACACATCCTAAAAAAATAAAAATTATAATACCAATCACAATCTACGAAATAATAATAACACACCTTCCAATCTTTACTTCGCATTTTACTATACCTTCAACCACAATCCACCTTCCTTAACCAACATTAGACTTAGGCAAACCAACACACTTCCATTAATAGCTTCTCTCCAACAACTTATATTCACTTACGTGACACAAGTAGGTAAATCGCCCACGGCTTTGCATAATACATGAGATACCCCCGCCTCACGAACAATATAGGACGATCATCCCCAGATTTGCAGGCGACTGGAAAATCATCAGTCCAACAACACAAGTGGAGGATCATCCTACCTTTTCTATATAAATTCCCAACCCCACAACTATTGATTAACATATAACCACCCTTCCCCAAGTCCATGCATTCTACACATAATAACACCTTTCTCTTTAAAAAAATCAATTAATATACAAAAATACACCCTTAGTAGCTTTGACATAGCCAGTGCTATAGCGTATCTATACAACTAATGATTTGTAAGTTTGGAAAGTCGTGTTTAAGTGCCTGTTATTGTATTTTTTGGATGGTGTAGGGTGTGTTTGATGGATTTGTGCTTATAAGCAAAATTGGTTTATTTTGAAAGTATAGGGAGACTAACTTCTGCTTTTACTCCAAATATAGCTTATGATTCTAAAATAAATATATATTTTTTAGTTGTTTACCACAAACACTAAAACCTGCTTAACTTATAAATTAAGCACTTAAAACCTTGCCAAATACACCTTTATTTATGTTAAATTTTGAAGTTGGTTGAAAATTCATTTTAAAATCAATTAGTTTTATATAAAACTATTCAATATATACAATCATTTAATTTTTAAAAATTGATAAGAAAATTGTAATACATTATATACGTGTAAAAAGTAAAAACCAAAGTAAAAGGTTCAAATGTTCTGGTTTTTTTAATAGCGCAATGGTGTTATTTTCACCAGTTTATCTATAATGGCAACATGGACACATAATTTGATTAAAATCTAGTCTCAATAATTTTTCCGACGATTAGAATGTCTATCCGGAGCTTTCTCCGGTGACCTCATGGTCACGAGTGAAACCTCTTTCCTTTTATTTTATTTTTTCAACTTTTCATTTTTTTTTCTCCTTTTTGGGTGGAGGCCATTAATTTTTCCTTTTTTGTCTTTTTCGTCATTTAGTTTTCTTTTATTTCAATCTTATTGTTTTTTCAATTTTTAAAAAAGGTGGTTATTAAAATGGTTTTTTTTTAAATATTAGCACCGGGCAAGAATTATCTATGTCATTATTTATTTTCCCGATGACCTTTTTCCGATAAATTTATATTGACTTTAGATCTATTATCCAAAGATTTAAAGACGAAATGAGAAATTTGGGTCAAAGTCGTTAAAACAATTGACTTCCGGTGATTCATTTTTTCTAACAATTTTAATTAGATTTGTAGATTTTGATCCTTGGAGAGGTCACAATTTGGCGGGATCATTTCTGTCGGGGAAAAATCGGTAGCGTTGGTGTAGCATAGTGGTGGGAGCGGATCTGAACTTTCAGCCATAGATCTTCTGGCCAACTTCACCATTTTCACCACCGGCGACGGTGAATCCCTTTGCACGACTTCGTAACTCGATTCCCATAAGCTTGTATCAGCAGCTCTTCTCCGACAAGCCGATCTGTCATTGCAGATCTCAATCGCGCAAAGGGTTGAGCTGATTCTCTGTCGGGAACTAAGGCGCGAGGTGGTGCTTCTTCGTCGGGGCAAGGCAGATCGTGTGTCACAGCTTCCCAACTCCTGATCTATAACCTAGGATGAAGAAAAGAAAAGAACATAAATGAAAAAACAAAGGGGAGGGGGGGGGGTCATCGGCCTGCAGGCGGCAGCCCCAATCTAGGGTTTTGTCTGTGGCTTTTTTGGGAAAGGGTAGGGCTTTCCTAGAGAGCTTTTTGGGGTGTTTTTCCCATCTAAAGACTCAAATTCTAATTGTAACACAAGGCACAATATAAAAAGGGCCATCACTTGATTAAACATACTTTTAATTCATCGTCACTAAATACTTCTTTTAGTGATGAAAATAGAATTTGTCAATGAATATTTGGCCAGTCCAGTATTTTTAGTGATCATACTCAAAATTCGTCACAAGTTTGTCACTAAATGGTTGACACTAGCATTTTCTGTCAAACTTATGACACTTAGTGATGAACATAGATTTTCTTTTAACACTTGTGTACGAAGCTCTATTAAAGGTAGAATTAGAAGACATTTCTATGTTATTATTGAAAAACATTCTTCACGGAGATATTTTCAAACTCGAAACTAGCATGTTGCATTTGGTTCTTGAGATTAAAAGTGGTTCACAACCGATTGAAAGAGGTTCTTCAATAACCATCTTCAATTTAGACAAATTAAACATGATTTTTTAAAAACTAACTTTAAATCAATCGTTTTAAAGTTGGTTGGGCCATAGTAACTTTGATTGCATCCGGTTTTGAGATCATAACCAACAACAAATGGTACTTCTAATTATGTAACTGGGAGCATTGACAATTAGTGGAAGTTGATCTAGAATTCGGAACCGAAGTGGCAAAATAGGTCCGATGTCGGAACTTATTCTTGTTTAAAGAATTTGGTTTAAATTTTCAAATTTGACGTGCGAAGGACGTTTTGGTTTCGGAACCTAACTTCTTAAAAATATTTTTTACTTCAAAATGGTAGAAATTAAAAGTGAAAGGGGTTGGGTAAAATGGGTTTTGTGACTTTGGAGGAACTTTAAGAAGGTAGCTAGTTGATTTAGGCGTGTCATTCGTGAACCTATCTCGTAGTTTAAAAGGTACTATAATGAATATGTTTTGATAATATCAGGAGTATGAATGTGGATAAATTTGTGCTGTGAATTAATACAATATTAAATAATTTAGAATTAGGTTATGGAAGAAATATTCATTCTGATTGGTTTTGCATATATCATTTTCCATATATGATTCTGTCTTGTATACCATTTGTACTCACTATATATATATATATATGAATACACACAGCCACAATTATTTTGTGAGTTTTACATTCTATCATGGTATCAGTCAGGTCTCTCAAAACTATTCTAGCTTATAATAAAAAAATTTCAAAAATTTTCTCCCTTATTTTTCCGATCCAGGCCGCGCCCACCCACCTTTGCTCTTCCGGTCACCGCCGCTGCCCAACCACGGTTGATCGTAGATCGGAATCAGAAGCTGCACACTCTTCGCGCCACCGCCACTTGATCACACGCCGCCGACGTCGCTCCCATGCTCCGCTAATCTGCTCAGCCGCGCCTCCTCTGTCTGATGTTGCTGTTGTTTCTCTGTCCCAGCACAAAAGTTAAATCAGTTGACAACTGCTATTCACAATCTTATTGTGTGTTTGGTGCGATTTGATTTCTCTATTGTGTTTGGTGCAATTTGATTTCTCTATTGTGCTTGGATCTGTTCCTGCTTGTTCCTGATGATGACCATTACGCTTCCATCTTTGATCAACTGCATCACCATCAACCTTGATGGTTCCAATTACTCTCACTGGCGCACTCAGGTTACCTCTGTTTTAAGAACTGTTAAATTGATTAGTTATGTTGATGGTTCTATTAAGTGTCCCACTACTCCAGCAAACTCTTTTTCCAAGGAATCTGAGGACAAGGCTTCTGAGGATGTTGTTTCCTGTGATGCTTGGATCCAGACAGATTAGCTAGTCCAAGCCACTCTTTTTTCATCATTGACTCCGTCTACAATGTCACCAGTTGACGGTATGTCCACTGCTACTAAAGTATAAGATGCTTTAGCCACTAAATATCAGAATAATTCTCTTGCCCATCGCCTTTATCTCTGTGATCTTTTATATGGAGTTCGTCAAGATGACCAGTCTGTTCAAGAATACTACACTCATTTTAAGGACATACTTGATGAATTGTATGTTCTTGGTCATCATCTTAATGATGGGGATATTGATGTTATTTTTTGTTGTGGCTTCAATGATAAACTGTCACAATTTTCATCTACTCCAATGGTGAAAGACCATTTACCTCCTTTATACACCATTGTTGCTGATGCTGAGACTTTAGAATTTTCACTCAAAGCTCACTCATCTACCTCTGGACCAGTACCCTCTGTTTTCTCTGCTTCTTAACAGGGGTCCGGACAGGCTAACCGCGGCAGAGGAGGCCGCGGTTTTGGGCGAGAGAGGGGGCCGCGACCATGGGAGAGGCGACGGTCGAACATCGTCGCCGGCCGGCAGTGGCGCTTCTCCACAGGGAGGTCGGCCCACTTATGTCTGCCAGTGGTATCATCGTCTCGGTCATCTTGCTGAATTTTGTTACAAATTGTCACATGTTGCTCGCAAAGAAGTTAATTCCGCGGACACGGCTCAACCACATTATCAACAACTAAATGTCATTCCCGATTGGTACGTGGACTCTGGTGCTACCAATCACATGACTGCTTCAGCTTCCAATCTGGATAGCGTAGCTCCTTATAACGGTAATCATCATGTTTATTTTGGAAATGATTCTTCTTTGCATATTTTTGATGTGCTATATATTGTGTTCATATATTGTGGGATTATTGTGATTTTATTGAGATATAGTTTGACTTTTAGGTGTTTTTGGTGCAGGAATTCATAGATTGTAAAGAATTGAGAGGAAGCTATACATTGTACTTTTTTCCCCTTAACCAATTATTTTTTTCCCACTGAGTTTTCCAGGTTAAGGTTTTTAATGAGAGAATATGCTCTAATGGAAAATGTTATTATTTTATAAGACATTATTCCATAGATGAATGGAGGGAGACAAAAGCATAATTGTTGAAGTTATGGGGTGAAAAGTGAATTGTTGAAGAAATATGGATTTGAAAGAATTAAAGATATTCACTTCTCATATTGATAAGGATTTTATTATCTCTTTCCAATTGAAATTCCATAATTTTAGTAATCAGTTTAAGGCAAAGTCTTGGGAAAACCGTCTTTCCATAAGTTTATGGAAAGACGGGGTTTAATCAAAATAATAAAAAGTAAAAAGTCTTAATTACAATATTAAATATTTATTATGTAACGTGTAGTAGTTATAAAATTTATAACCCGATTCATGCAACCAAAATTTTTTATTTTGATTTCTTCTAATTTACACTTTAAATTTTGGTATTTCCATAACTTATGGAAAGACTGTTTTTAAAAAGACGGACTCTCAGTTTAATTAGAGTTAGAATAGATTTTAATATATTTCTTTTTATTCCGTGAAGGATCGGATTGCATTTGGATGCAGTTTTCTTTGCAGCCGCATGTATAAATACATGTCAAGGCTTTGCAGAAACACATACGAAAACACAGACATTAGTTTAGGTTTAGTTTCGTTGTTCTTTTAGGTTGCAGTCGGAGGTTTATGTGGAGATTATTTGGTGAATAATTATTTGCTGGATTTGAAGTGCGTGGAGTTGAATACTTTTTTTAAAAAAAAATAACCACGTTTAGGTGGGGTTTATATTAGTTCCCCAACCTGAACAAAAGAGAAAGGATACAATAGTTTGAAGCCCAAAATGGCTAAGGCAACATTATTGCCTACAAAAGAATGAAGTAAGATACTAGTGTTT